>JAHBMJ010004705.1:260305-276413 GCA_018398765.1 Chromera velia | reverse complement strand
CTACTGAGTGAAACATTCAATTTGCATTGCAGTCTTCCTCCCCATTGCTCTTTTCTACATACATGCGCCCCATGAAGATACCCAAAACAGCGGTATTTCAAGCTTAATTCCCCCGGGTAATCTTCGGAAAATATATGTGACCTCTAAGCAACTCTCTAAATTTGAAGCCGCCTTGTCTCCAGCAATCGACATAGTGTCACAGAAAGGAAGGAAAGAGGAAGACAGCTCGGAGATGGAGAGAGGTATTTTTTGTCACAGCTGCACCGATGTAGACCGTACAATGTCATGTGACTGAAACACAACAATTGTGGCAGTGCGTGCGCGTCTGATTGCGCGCGAAAGCCACAAATTAATGTCCAGGGTATGCGCCTCTGCTGCATGGGTGGCTCGCGCTCTATATGCGCGCGCGCGCTGATTAATTTTTGTGAATTTAAATTAATTTGTCACTCGCGGTTTAATTCGCGAATTGAGTGCCTCAGCCCATCTAAAGAACTCAGTGCCATGCAAAAGAACGATCAGACATACGAAAAATTACGAAAAGGATTGTGAAATGTTCGGATGACGAAAGTGTGGTAAATAAAGTGTTCTTGCCCTTCCGCCCGACTACCGTGGGATTGCTGCTCCTGACTCGTACCGCATTCGTTTTTTTGTTTTCTTTGTCCCTCCCCGTCTCGTGGCTCTGGCTGCAGAGTTTTCAGACTGCCGTTTCGAAATATGACCAGAATTGCCGACGCTCTCTTTACCACCCAGCAAGAGCTCGAAAGCTTTGCTAAAAGCATCGAGGGTGTTGCTGAGATGGTCAGAAGAATGAGTCAGCTGATCGGAGAGTACAAGGTGGATCCGCCAATGTGCACAGAGCTCCCGTCACCAGACCTCCTGCCGCCTGTTGAGGCTGGTGCCCTCCTAAAAATGAAACAGTTGCTTGATACAATGAGAAAGAGTGTCAGGCTCGAATTGAACAAAATTCAGAACGTGTACTGCAGCATGGACCTGTCGAGGATTATTGATGAGGACGTGTGGAACACGATTCGATCCTTCCAGCCGATCTCTCCCGAACAGCTGTACGACGCTGTTGATGCCTTCATTGAGGCAGGGGGGGAGGAAGAGGAAGAAGGGAAGGGCCGAAAGGAAGAAGAGGACGTCATGCTCCTTCTCAGGGTGGGTGCACAGATAGACGTCTTCATGAACGGAGAGGAAACCGTGTTGATGATGATTGTAGAGAAAGGAGCCCGCAAAGCCGTGAAAATCCTCGTGGACGCGGGGGCGGGGTTGGAAATAAAGAATCGCGACGGCGACATTGTCCTTCATTACTGCAACTTTGCCTCCGATGCCATGGTCCGATTTCTTGTCGATGCGGGTGCGGATGTGAATGCAGAGAATGACGATGGAGAGAGACCTCTCCATCATGCAGCTGCAGCATGCGAGACTGCAGTGCTTGAGTTTCTGCTCTCCAAGGGCGCAGATCTGCATGCAGTTGACGGGGCTGGAGATACGGCTCTCCATGCAGCAGTGTTCAGTGGTCGGACAGATGCTGCCGGGACGCTCCTTCAGCGTGGCGCCTCCGTAGACGCTGAGAACAAAAGGGGGCAGACGCCTCTCCGTTGCACAGTCCTTCCTTCATGGAGGCACCGAAACCCCGACCATGCAGAACTGGCAAAAGTGTTGATCTCTCACGGTGCAGACGTGAATCACAGAGCCGGGAATGGCCACCCGATCCTCCATGATGCTGCGCATTTTGGTTGTACGAACGTTGTGAAAGTTTTGCTTGAGAACGGCGTTGACATCCACGCCACAGACGAAGAGGAAGAAACTGCGCTGCATCGTGTTGCAGCGCCAAGACAGGAGGGAGAAATGGAGAGGGAAGTTGAGCAAAGGAAGCTCGAGATAGCTCAGCTTCTCGTCTCCAGAGGTATTGATGTCAATGCTGTGAGTAACATGACTGAAGAGACAGCACTTGAAGTGGCAGAGAGCACGAGACGGGAGGATTCGCCGGTCCTTCAATTTCTTGCTAGCTTGGCTCCTCCTCCTCCTCAGCAGCAGGCTGAGCAGCAGCAGTCGTAGCTTTGTTCGCATAGCGAGAAGAGCAAAAGGAGTTAAGTGCATCAAGTTTGTTGGAAAGACAGGAAAGTTGTTTGAAAGTTGTTTGATAGAGTGGAATGGAGGGGCACAAGATGAACAACAACTAGTGCAACACTATGAGACCCACGGATCTCACCTCCTACTTTTTCTTCTATCTGAGTTAAATACATGATCCGTTGCTGTGCATAGAACTAGGCATAGAATAAACGACTGAGATTTTCTTTTTCATGTGTAACGCATCCTATAGAATGCATCTGACATGTTTAATTAATACTAATTAATACGGATGCTAGTATGGATATGTTTAATGCTAGATGTATTGTTTGGCTATGTTAATTCTACTATAAAATTATAGTTATAGCAGACTCACCACCTAGGGTTTGGTATCAATCAATCAATCAATCAACCATATCTAGCAGCGATTCTAGCTCATACTAAACTTAGTAGCATACAACCATTACAATATCTCATTTAGCCTGATTCAGGCAAGGATCATTCAAGGTACGCCTTTTCCAGGCACTGACAGTGAACTTGAGGAACACCTAGAACATAAATCCTACTAGTATCCTATCCTAAGGATCAAATTTGGCGTGAAAAGGGATAAAAAAAATAATTTTAACATATATGTTTTTAATTTTTTTTTAATCAAACAAAAATTTTATAAATTAATTTAGTCATTGTCAGCTATTACTGACTCAGTGACTCGGAGCTATATCAGATACACATAAATAGATAGAGAGGTCTAACAGACAAGTATACTCAGGGGGTTGTGACAAGGATTGAAAACGAAAATAAAAACCAAATGATAAGTACGCATGTACATAAGCATCCCGGTAAGTTTGAAACAACGGTGTAGAAGGAGATTGATGAATTAAGGAGTCAGCCACACCGTCAAACTCGAATTTGCTTCTGTATTCATCCCCCCCCGGTTGCCTTAGATCAATCACATAAATTGTTGACGAGTGCTGCCTCTCCTTCCCCCCCCCCTCACTGGAACGATGACAGGATGTCAGCCTCTGATGGGTACTGAGCCCCCGAGTCGGCCCCCAGGCCCGTCATGCCCCCCCCCATTCCACCGTCAGGAACACCCATGCCGTCCCCCACACCCGCTCCCATCGGAGGAGGGGGGGGAAGCTTCACACCCGTCTCGTCGATATCCGTCACCTTCTCCCAGCTGCGAATAGTAAGCAAGAAAAAGGGCAGGAAGGACAACAGAGGAATCATGCATGCATGCATGCAACATCGAGGGGACAGGAGCGAAAGCGCAGGAGGGGAAAAGACGATGCATGTACACATGAGTAAAGTTTTGTTTCCATTTGACGATTATGTGGAGTCCCGTCCACACGAGAAGGGGACGGAGCAGAGTCCTTCAAGCCGCATCTGTGGGTATCAAACCACCTATCCTCGTTTCCCAACCGCCGGCCTGACGGAACAAATTTGGGCCTCTCTCTCATGCACATTCGCACGCACGCACGCACGCACGCACACACACACACACACACACACACACACGTGCGTCGTCTTTCTTTACGTCCTCCGTTTTATTCCTCTTTCCCTCCTCCCCCCTTGCCTCCCCGCCTGCACACAGAAGAAGAGAAACAGACAGACCAACCTTCCGTTGAGCGCCTCCTTGAACAACACCGTCTGGTTGTCCCCAAAAGAAGCGGCAAGGAGGCTTCCCGTGATTGACCAAGAGACCTGGGAGAGGAAGACAGGGCACACACACACACACACACACACACACACACACACAACGAGAGAGAGAGAGAGAGAGAGAGAGAGAGAGAGAGAGAGAGATGATGAGAGAAATCAGGTTTTGCAAAGAAGGAAGGAGGATAACAGAGGACCACCATGAAAAGACTGAAGGAAGAACCAATTGACCATCAAAGAAACGGAGCAACAAAAGAATGCGAAGTGTTGGCGCATGAAAGAGTCCAAGCACAGGAATTGTAGATAAGAGACAGACATTCCAGCCGTGGACACTCTAAAAAAAGGGGGCACAGCAAGGAAAGAAAGCTTTCAACCAAGCTCACTTCCTGACAGACTGACTGACTGACCCTCCAGACAGGTTCCCCCAGTTTCTCCTGATGTACAGGCCCCCATTGACTGTTGGGAGAATCCTGCGATTGATCGGGCAGACAGAGGAACATTCTTTCTGTCTGTTGTCAATTCTACCTGCATGACTTCTGTTGAACTGCCTGAGAAGACAGACACGAGAGAGACCCCGAACAGTCGACCAGCAAATGAAAACGAAACCCGCAACCAGAGAACAATCCAACGCACTGAGCAATAAAAACGTTGCGGAGACCGGGGGAGAGAGCAAATGAAAGAAAGAATCGTTTAGGGGAGTTGGTCGAAAACTCATTCATTTTGCCTCCCTGAAAATGAATGAACACTCCAAAAGTCATCTTCCTCGATCCCTTTATGATTTGCTGGGCGATACTGGACACACGTGGAAGGAAAAGTCTTCAGAGGTCTTGTGCGGATTGAAGCGAAAAGAGATGAGTGCAGAAAAGAAGGAAGGAAACACACCCGCCCCGTTGCAGCCCAATTTCCTCACATTCTCTCTTTCTCTCTGTCTCTGTCTAGACTGAATCGACGCTGAAGATCAGCGCTTCTTCCCCCCTTCCAGTTGAGAGACGAATGAATGAGTGAATGAAGTTACCGACCGACCTGAGACCAGAGAATGACCATGCCGTCCTCTGCACACGACGCGATCATGTTCGTGGACGAGGAGCTGCCGGGTCTCCATGCGACGTCCCTCACCCACTTCTCGTGACCTGCAGACGGACAGACAGACAGGTACACAGAGGCAGAGATCAACATCAGACAGACGTACGTTGTGAGGAAAAGAGGGAAGGAAACTACTGGGTTCAGGGAGAGGAAACGCAAAAAGAAAGAAAGAAAGAAAGAAAGAAAGAAAGAAAGAAAAAAAAAAAGAAAGAAAGAAAGAAAAAAAAAAAAGAAAGAAAGAAAGAAGAGAGAGGCCAGTGGAAGGCCATTAATGAGAAGAGACTGCAGGAACGCACAGAAAAAACCGACGAAAGAACAAAAAAACCGCGTGGAAATGCAAAGGGTCGGCGGGAAGCCCCTTCTATCATTCCTAGACTCGCTCCGCCTGTCACTCAGGTGAAGGTTGTGAGTCTTCCCGTGATATAAATGTGCACAGATGGATGCATTGCAGCGACGAATTCGATTTGTCAATCGTGGACAGTAAACTTCTTCGCCGCACCAAAACCACCTGCCTGTCCTCTTTGAGGAAAGGGTCCGTTTTCACTTGATGGGACCAATTTTCTCTTTCCTCCAGTATCTGTTCATCCTTTCAATGGCTTGCTGACTTTGTTTCAGAGGATCTGAACTCATTCTTCTTCCATTCATGCAACGACAATACATCACTCTCACGATTCAAGTGACCCGACGCCTCCAGGAAAAAACCTGCCAACTGACCACCTACCTTTCGGGAATCTAGGATTTGTCGGTTCCCACTGATGCAGCTGGACCCCCCACTTCCACACACTCACCTGCGAGACAGACAGGAGATAGGAAGAACACCAAAAGAAAAGTGAATCGAAGAACTTCCTTCGGGAAAAAGAGAGCAAGAATTGCGAGCATTGCCTTCCATTCGAGACTGTCCACCGAGAACAAGCCAAAGCACTTCCCCCCTGCCCTGAAAACCCCAAAACTCCATCTGTGTCCCTGGCAACGAGGAGCGGGGTCCTGTGCACATTGACCGCAGTTTCAAGGTCTCAAAGAGCCTTTGAGAAAGAAAAACGACTCCGTACTCCCCTCTTCACCCCCCACTCACATCTGTATCACACCCCCCAGTGACGATGTTCAGGTTCTGCAAGCCGGCCTCGCCCTCCCCCAGAGGACAGGAGAAACCCACGGCGTTCACTCCCGCAGCATGAGCCTCGAAACTCTGCGCGCACACGCGGACGCAAGCCAGAAGGAAAAAGAAAAGGGAATCGTGTCCTAAACTAAAGACTAGATGAACTTGGGAAACCACGACCAATCCCACCCCAACCCAAGTGCGAGACCGAGATCACACCGACAGGGCGCGGCAGAGTAGAAAAAGAAACATGCAGGAAAGGCGACACCCCCCCACGCTCTGCCTGGATAACCTTCCCTCCCCCCCTCCCACAGCCAGGCAGGCAACCCACACAGTCTATGGAGCTAACTAACTAACCTTCGACTCCCACCCGGAGGATTCAGGTCTGTAGCTGAGCACGGACACCTGCCCGTCAGAGGATCCGCACACCAGGTGAAGGCCGCACTCGGCAGGAGCAAACGCACAGCTGTTCACGCTCGCTTGGTGCTCTTCATGTCTGCAATTCAGACCGTCCAAGAAAAAAAATAAGTCCTCACTACAGACAAAAAAAAAGGTGAGTGCCCTGCTCTGTCTCCGACCTGTAGCAGGGTTCAAATGCCCCGTTCCTTGCCTCCTTCCAGACGATCACCCGCTTGTCGTAAGAGCAGGAAGCCAGCAAATTTCCGAATTTCGGGTGTGCCCAGGCCACCTGCATCAGATCAATGGCATTTGCGTGAACCGACTTGAGGAAGTTCAAAGTGCACTCACCCGCCTTGCCGTGCTCGTCTCACCGACCGACCTGCCACACAGGCCCGTCATGCCCCAACAGTTCACAAAGAAACTGGGGCGTCTCAGTCGAAACGTCCCAAATCCGAATGCTGTTATCTGCAGAGGCAGTTGCCAATCTCTTTCCGTAAAAGTCTAGCTGTGCATCGTGAATAGGAGCCCCGTGGGCAGCATCAAAGCTGGCAACGGTTTGTGCCATTGCGGCTTCTCTCTAAAAATCAGGCAGGCACAGGGCGGCAATGATTGTCCCTCTCCAGGCACTCACAAGAAAGCACAAACGCTGAGAGACAAAGGACACAGACTTGAACACGCAAAACAAAGGAGAAATCCGATGGGGCGAGAGGGTCTAGCCACAACTCACCGACGAGAAGCAGTGGCTTTGTCGATCAGAGTGGACACAACTGATGTGGTTGCTGTTCTCTTTTGCGAATTTAAAGAGCCCCACAAGAGAGCCGTGCGAACCGCTGGCCGCACGTTTTCTGTAAGAGCCCCACAAGAGTTCAGCTGTGCGTGCGAACATGCACCTCGGCCAGGCCGCGTGCGCGCCGGCATTTTCTACGCGCGCGCATTCCGAGCGCGCAAGTGCCACGCATGCAGTGCAACACTTAACTCTTTTCGACTGCATGGTGCAACACTTGATTCTTGAAGCAACACTTCGAAAGAAACAGTGCACTGAGGCTGAATGAGTGAGCAATGAACGCTGTTTGCAACATCGTGCAAGTTTAATATACGTGCAACTGACCAGCAACTCCTGTACGTATTCATGATGGAGCGCCAGTCAGATATAGACACTATACTATAAGCTCGATCCGGCCATGTAATGACCTGCAACACGCACGCATATACAGCAAGTTCTGGTTCCGATTGACGGAAAAGAAGCCAGAAAGTCACTCCGGGATCGATATATAGTCACTTCAGGATTCAGCATCGTAGCGTTTGTGCAGACTGCTGCTATGCCTTGTTCTGTCACGTTTTGGTCATAAGGATCCTGTATCGCTTCTTATGGTCCATCTTCCGTTCCACAGTGTTCAGGAATTGTTGAGAACAAAAAGTCATTCCTCCGCCGCTGCTCACTTCTTTCTTCTGCATTTTGCTTGTCTGGATCAGGGATGACTCCCACGGACGGAAGCATTGAAATCTTCTGCAAGACGCTCACTGGAAAATGCGAGACGATCCGCGTCTCCTCCTCCGACCTTGTCGAGTCACTGAAGAAGAAAGTGTCCGACCTAACAGGGCAGCCTGTTGAAGACCTGAAACTTGTGTTCGCAGGAAAGAGACTGACCGACGGGCAGATATTGGAGAGCTACGGCATTGAGAAGGAGGCAACCATCTGGCAGGTCCTGCCCTGTCTGAGGGGAGGAAACTCCTCCTTTGCTGCGTTGTCTGATGTGACTGTTCCAGGTCTCAGCGACTCACACACAGACCGTCTATCTACGTCTCCGTCTACCGAAGCAGGGACCTTCAGACCCGAAGACAAAGAGCCAGCGCTTCTCCTGACGAATGTAGTGCCAATAGAGCTCTTCCCCCCAATTCAGGCCCTTCAAGCATCTCTCCGTTCAGCCCTCCGTTCCTCCCCACACGGTTCGGTCGTGCAACAGCGACTCGTCCTCCCCCCATCCCTTCAGGAGACTACCCTTCTCAAATTGAAGAGCAGGCTGCCAGAGCGATTGAGCAGCAGGATCACCCCACAAACCTCCCTCCACGCCTTCCTCACTGCGGAAAAAGCCCAACAACACTCCCCTCCGACTGCCCAGAAAGACGAGGTGATTGTTTGTTCCGAGAGTGAGCAAGACCGAGCTTTCTCCCACCAAGACGCTTTTCTGCTCTCCTGGGAAGCCTGTCTGAGCTTTCAGGGGGAGTGTGAGGGCGGAGGTTTTCTTCTCCTGGGCGATTCTATTTCAGACCAGCAACGCACAGCAGCCAAATCTGCTGACGACAAGAAAGCTTCCCGATTCCTCCCCCACATTCCGGCGAAGCATCCAGAAAAGGGACAGCGCAGTCATGGAGACATTCTGCACAGTGCCGAGACTGGTACCTCTCCTGCAGCCTTCCCGACGATTTCGGGTTGGCTTTGGGATTCCTCCGTGCGTCACCGTCCGGTCCCAATCCAGTCCGGCGTTCGTTTGGGTCTCTCTGTCTTTGTGGAATGATGAAAGGAATCTTGAAGGGACGGTAGTTTGAAAGCAGACAGTGGAAAGAAAAAAAAGCAAAATGTCATTTAGTATTAAATTGTTTTAAACTAAGCGGTACAAACGCTACGCTCTGCACTCCATAAATATTAGAAAAAAAGAAAAAAAAGAAAGTTTCCAATCTTTTATTTTTTTTTATTTATCAACTGAGATGGTTTCAAGTGAAAAATATATAGTTTTCTAGATGGTTTTCAATACAACACCCCGTGCAACACTCTTACAACACTTGAACAACAATTGTTTGCCTATTGAATGTCATGATATAAATATAAAAAAATCTATTAAAAAAAAACTTTTTCTCATCTTTTATTTCTTTTTCTAGAGTGCAGAGCCTAGTATAAACGTATATAAACAATTTAGACTGCCAAGTTTGGTGTAGCCCTAAGTGTTAGAGGGAGCATTCAAAAAAAAAAAACTTGTTTGGGGCAATCATTTTTTGAATAATTAATTAACAGTAAACATTGCACTTAATAACAGTTGCACAATACATAAAACACACCAGCATATTGCAACAACTAAACAACAGTTGTTTGAGAGAACTTAAAAAGAAACCTAGAAAGAAACAAATAAATGTTTTTTTTTTTTTTAAGTGCTATTGCACTGCTGCTCCTATATGCTTCTTTCTAGCCTATAAGCGCCTAGATAAGCGCAAATATAAACGCGTAGAATTAATTAACTAGTTAATTAACTATTATTAAGGTTTTTAATATAATTGCATGATTGTTTAATTAATTACTAGGAATTGATTAACTATATAATTGATTTAGTAGTTAATTAATCATGGTGATGATGATCATCAGATGATGATTTGAGCTAGATCTTAGAGTTAAATTGTGAGAGAAAGTGCATGCGGGGCAGCGTGTCGAGGCGTGCTGGGCAGGCTGCACGGACTTTTAATGGGCCGAGGCCTGTATACATACGTCAGTGCGTCATTCTTTGTTCAGACTCGAATTGAGTGTATACGCCAGGGATACTTAAGTTAGGCTTGAATAGTTTTTGAAGAAAACTGTGAGTGCAATTAGTCTGTCTGTGGTTAAAAGTGATAGGATGGCAGTTTAATCAGTCAGACACATACTGGTGTGTGGGCATGGGTCGTGCGGTTTCTTATGTTGAAGCAGTGACGTAATCGCTATCAATACACTGCCGTCTCACGTAAACATCTTGACTGTTGCTAGAAGATGGAGTTGAAAAGACTGAAGAACTTTGCTGTCTGGTAGGTTCAGACTTTCCTGTTTGGTCTGTTCTGTTCAAGTCTATGTACTTGGCCGTTTTCTAGCTAAGTATATAGCATACTATCACAATTTGGTGTTCCCAGGCAGCGTATTTGTTCGTCGTTTGCTTGGTTCTCTCCTGTGAATGCGGAACTCATTTACACCTCTTAGTTCCGATTCTCCTATGTCTTCTGCTCATTTGTCTCCTGTTTTCGCTGCTGCATTTGCTACCATGCCTGGCAACGATTCCGCGCCAAGTACTTCTTCTGCAGCTGCTATCAAGCTGCCAGATTTGTCATGAGTTCCCGAGTTGAAGACGTCTCACGACTGGAAGTCTCAGAAGGAGAAAGTCCATGTTGTTTTCGCCAAGGACTTCAAGACCTGGCAAAGATCCTTCGAGTTCACTACCAAGTTTATCATGACCTTTGTGGAAAAAGAGGAGCACGTTGTCGCCTTCTGGGTCCTTGCCCTCCTTTGTGCGTTCAAAGCCTTTCCTTCCCTTCAAGAGGAAGTTCACCTCTCTGTTGGTGAGGGAAAGGAGAAGGTAGATTTGCTGGAGGCCATCTCAATTGAGGTCACCAGGTGCAAAACTTAGTCCCTTGATAAGGATGCCTGGCAGGACTGTCACATCTTCCTGAAGCTGGAGAGAGGGCAGCACGGGAGAGAGGACATCATCAAGGCCATAAAGCGGTTGAAGGACACCATCCGCGAGTGTGGCGCTGTAGGTTACAAACCCGATGCCGACCTCAAGTGTCATACATTGAAGAGTATGCTCACCAAGTCTGAGTGGAACGATTTCACTGAGAAGGCCTCTTTGAAGACCAGGAACAAGGTCTCAGAGCTCACCTACGATGAGATCCTTGTATACGTTGATACAAAGGTCGATGCTACTGAGGATTACGAGATCACTCGACCTGTTGATGGTCGTTCGTCTTCTTCCCCCCCCAAGTGCAACCACGAGTTTGGCGCTGCAGCTGATCGCTCACAGCGTCCGAAGGGTTGAGGCAAGGGTCGTTGGGGGAAGAAGAGCAACCGGAAGGAGAAGTCTTTCCAAGGTGAGGGGGACTGAGTCTGAAGCAGCGGCGTCGGGTGCTGTGAGTTCTTTCCAGACTTAGCCGTGCCCCAACTACGGTCACATAAACCACCTCGACCCCAAGAAAGGGTGCCCGGCTGTCAACGTTCACTGCAGCTTCGAGGGCTGCGATACGGTTGGGCACTACATGAAGTATTGCCCCAAGAACCCCAAGAGGAAGCAGCAGCAGGCCAAGGCCGCACGTAAGTACATTCCTGTGCAGAAGGGAACGGTAACCATGATATCCCAGCTCAAAGAGGATCGGGAGCGATCCTTCTCTTATGAGGATTTTTAAAAGGCCCCTGGGCCGCCCTCCCCCAGTCCTAGTCCAGCCGCTGGGGGGGGGCAGGAGTCTTGTCAAAGGCTGGAAAAGAGCGTTTTGTGAGGGCAACCTTACGTAATGCGCAGTAGAGTGGGTGGTGTGAAGAGCCAGAGTGGGAGGATATTTGTGTTTCTGTCCTAAAGACCCCTGTTGAGTGTTTCATTGGCGTAGTAGGGGATGATGGGGAGTACATTGCTGACTCCGGTTGCTCGTTAGGTCTTTTCACCCCTGCGTTTGAGAAGTTCGTTGTCTCTTCTGAAGACCGGTCAGTTGTTTTTCGTCTCGCCTCTGATGCTGCCCCCCTCTCTCTGAGAGGGGTCAAGACAGTCCACCTTCCGTTTACCTTCCGTTTGAGGATGAAGAGGGGACTGCCGAGTTTGTTAGGTGGTCTGAGATGTCAAAGAGTCAGAGGGAGAGACATTTGAGGGAGAGAAGGAAGAGAAAGAGAGAGTTGAAGGAAGCTCGCATTGTAAAAACGTTTGACAGCCATTTGGAAATCGCATGTGCAGTGATAAAGGCTGAGAAGGCGCGCTGAGAAGGCGCGAAACTTTAAGCTGTTACAGAGAGAGAATGATGTAAAAGGTCACATCATTGCCACTGAAGAAGAGGTAGCTCAGGGCTTGTTCAAAGAGTCCAATCGGAAAGAGCTTGCTAGGTGATGTTTGTGCTCTGTGTTTGATCTCTCCTCTCAGACGTTGCAGACTAAGCAGGGAGTGAAAGCCGTCTCTCTCCGTTGGGTTCAAACGTAGAAGCTGAAAGACGGAAAGCGAGTTGCCAAGTCCCGTCTTATGGCAAGGGGGTTTCAGGACTCGCGTGATTGGGGAATGTTGGAGACTTACTCTAGTATAGCAGACCCTAGCCTCGCCAGAGTTGCGTTTCTGTGGGCAGTCTCTTGCGGACTACAGGCCGTTAAGATGGATGTCTCGACGGCATTTCTCCAGGCCCCCATAAAGGACGCTGTGTGGCTGCGTTTCCCTTCCGACCTCCCTGTGGAGGTCTATCCAGGACTCCGTGCGGGTGTGTTCGTTCGCATCTAAAAGGCTGTATACGGCTTGAAGGACGTTGCAAAGGTGTACACCTCCTACTTCAAGAAGAAAGTGCATTCATTGGGGTAGACTGAGATCTCGGAATCTATTCTGGTCAAATTCTCTGAAGAAATCGGAAGGGAGAGCCTATTGCATTGCTTGTTATGTATGTCGACGATCTTTTTCTGTTTTCTCCTTCTGTTGATGAAGATGTCAAGGGAATTCAGGGGTTGTTCGATATTGACAAGCCAGAAAGAATGGACAATGGAGAGTTATATCTGTACGTTGGCATGTCCATTCATATGCGTTCAGGTAAGATGTTACTCGATCAGTCGAGTTACATTCAAGGGATGTCTGAGGGTGTGAGTGAGAAAGCAAGAAAGCCGTTGACAGAGAAGGACCTTTTGCTGCCTGAGGAGAAGGATGTGGATCTGTCTCTGCAGGCTGAACAGCAGAAGAATGTTGGTTGTTTAGGATGGGTGGTTAAGACCCAACCCTCTCTGTCTTTTCTCTTTTCTTACCTGTCTCGCTCGAACTCTCGTCCGTCCCGTTCGTCTGTTCTTGCGACTAAGAAGGCTCTCTGGCATGCTAGAGAGACTGTTTGTCCACTGCATCTCTCTTCTGTCTCTTCTGTCCCTTGTCTGTTAGTTTAGGAGGATGCGAGTTATGAGTTAGCAAAGAAGGAAGAGAGGTTGGGAATCGAGATGCAGTTGGTGGATGAAAGTGAGATCGCGAATCTTGAGAAGATAAGCGAGGACAACACCATGTTTTGGCTTAGCAAGAAGCTGGCAAGAAAGCTGGGGTCAACGATTTCAGCTGAGTTGCTTACCATGCGTGATGCAGTCAAGTCCTCTTGGTCGATCGCTCACTTAGTTAGAAAGTTGTGGGGAAAGATGCCTCCTGTTGTTCTTGTGACTGACTCGTAGCCGTTGATGTTTCAGTCAAGTAGCAAGCAGTGTAAGAGCGAGCCTTGCATGCAGGGTGAGTTAGAATATGTGTTAGAGAACCTTGCGGAGTTGGGAGCGAAGGTGAAGTGGGTTCAGTCAGGTTCTACACGTGCAGACAGATAAACGAAGTTCCTTCATTGCAGTTGAGTGTTTTCAAGTTTCTTCTCTTTCAGTGTGTCTTCCCTGCTCGCGTTCGCAGTTCAGACAGGGGGTGATCTGTGAGAGAAAGTGTTTACGGGGCAGCGTGTTGAGGCGCGCTGGGCGGGCCACGCAGACCTTTAGTGGGCCGAGGCCTGCATGCGTACGTCAGTGCGTCATTCTTTATTCAGATTCGAATTGAGTGTATGCGCCAGAGATACTTGAGTCGGGCTTGAATATGCTTAAATGTGAGCCCGTGTGATTGAAGGAAACTGTGAGTGCGATTAGTCTGTCAGTGGTTAAAAGTGATAGGATGGCAGTTCAATCAGTCAGACATACACTGGTGCGCGGGCGTAGGTCATGTGGTTTCTCATGTTGAAGCAGTGACGTAATCGCTGTCAATGCACTGCCGTCTCGCGTAAACATCTTGATTGTTGCTAGAAGATGGAGTCGAGAAGACTGAAGAACTTTGTTGTCTGGTAGGTTCAGACTTTCCTGTTTGTTCTGTTCTGTTCAAGTCTATGTACTTAGCCGTTCCCTAGCTAAGTATATAGCGTACCGTCACATAAATCTTAAACCTAGCAACGCCAGATCCGAGTCCCAAGCCACTGACAATTAAGGCTTTGAGACAACCCAGAACACGCATTCAATTTGTTACGTACAGATTTCCCAACCATTTCCAATTTTCCATGATTTTTTATACGACACGATCAACCATGCATGCGTAATCAACTTTCGAATCAATAAATCAGATCATAAATTCGCTTAGTAACTTACTTACTTACTTAACTGTGTATCTTAGCCAGTAATAAACCTATTTTGACTTGCAGTCTAAATTACTGGTTTGCAAATCATGCAGCTTTTTAATTGACGGCCAATCAAATAGTCAGCAACAGCGTGATCATATATTAACAATTTCGTTGTATTGCACACTGGTTTCAGTGGATTGGTCAGAGTGAGTCATTGACTGTGTGAGGAAGTGGGTGAGTGTGTTACACACACGCACACCAAGATTTGCCGACGCTTGAAAGGAAACAACGCAGGCGCAGCATTGCAATGAGAGACGACATCGACTGTATGTGTGCGTGCGCGCGGCAATACTCTGATCGGCATCAATTTGATATTATGCCGCTGGTCCCCCCGGTTGCCCTCCCTCTCCCTCCTCTTTTACAATAGATCTTTTGCCTTTCCCCTGCACAGGACAGTGATGTGTCATGCATTGCACGGCCGATGTGTGAGAAAGTAAAGATGTGTTCCAAAAGAATGACTCACACGCGTGTAGATGTACGTGTGCATGACGGTAGGTGAGTGAGTAAGCAAGTAAGGGAACGAATGTACAAGAAATAAGATGTTTGTTCAAGAATCCACACGCGAGGTTGGATCGATGCATCCCTGATCGAATCAACAACGGAGCTGCATGAATGCATGTGTGCTCATTCGTTGTGAAGGAGGGAAGAGTGCCCGATGGAGTTGGCCTTCTGAGAGAGGGTCGAAGAAGGAAAGGCGGACGAAGTAGGACAGCAGGGAACAGAAGAATATAAACAGTGGATGAGTGGATGAAAGGAAAATGGATCTTTGAGGGGGATAGTGTTTCTTCACATCTCTCCCCAGTCTCTTTTTCTTTGTCCTTCCATTCTGTTTTCTTGTGAGTTCTGTACGTCTAGAGGGAAAGAAGGAGAAGAGGAAACCCGAACCGAAGCCCTATCCTGATCCCGAATTAATGAAAGGAAGAGCTTCCTCCCAGTTGCTCTCTGTCCCCTTCACGGTCAGCTGTCCTGTGTCTATTTGGTTGCTTCACGGCATTGCAGACCGTACTGAAGAGGTGAGCCAAGAGGAAGCAAAATAACACCCGGCAAAAAGAAGGAAGGAAAGGAAGAAAGTGCCCCATACCCAACCACTCATCCAAACCGTTTCTCTTCTCTCTCGTGTGCAGATCAAACAGCGAACGCAGGCAGGCAGGTAGGCACTGCGGTGAGTGTCGCCTTTCCGCGACTTGCACGCTCAATCCATTTCCATTTTCGTTGAAAAGAACGTCTCAAACACCCTCTCTTTTTCTCCTTTTCCTTGTCTCTTTCTCTCTGTCTATCTGGTTGTTTGGAGGAACGGAAATTTCAAGACAAGAGCGCTTTGCCCTTCCAAGCCTTCAAACATCCCCTCCCTTCTTTCCTTCCTTCATCTTCCTTCGTTGCTTGCTTCCTGCATGTCTCCTTGTCTCGCTTATAACTCCGACGTAAAAGAACTGCAACACCCTTTTCCCTCCTTTCACTTCATTCCTTCCAGCCGGACAAAGTTGGAATGTCACGGTCAGAGATGAATTCTTCCTCTCTCTTTCGCGCCCGATGAATGCAGCTCGGCAGGGCCTCTTCCCTCTCTCGATTCTTCTTTCCTCCTTTCTCCGTGACAGTTTGCTTTGGTTTTTCTTCGGGACAGCTGAATAATGGGCTTGCTGACGATGGACGTGTGCACTCTTTCTACATCTCCCTCCATCCTCACATCATGCATGCTCCCAAAACTTCTCTCCCCTCCCCCCC
>JAHBMJ010004705.1:211337-260263 GCA_018398765.1 Chromera velia | reverse complement strand
CCCCCCCCCCCAGAACGACTCAATCATCCACTCACACAGAGAGAAGGAAAACGAACGGTACCTCATTCGCTGTCACCGCCCAAGGCCTTCATTCTCTAGCTTCGTTCTTGACCGCGAGAGCGTCTGTCTTGCCCCTCCATTCTCGCCTCTGCCTCTACCACTGCCAGCACTCGGTCCCGATCTCGAGGCAGCAGAGTCCTGCAGGTAGAAGAAGGGTGTGTGTGATGGGAGTCTTTCTCCATCTGTCTATCGGTGCGAATCTCCAATCTGTCAACATACACATGAAAAGAAAACGGAAGCTGCCACGTGACTCTCTCTCTCTCTCTCCCTCTCTCCTTGATCCCTCTCTCTATCTCTATCCATCTGTGTGTGTGTGTGTGTGTGTGTGTGTGTGTCGAGCAAAGACTCAAACAGGCCCTGCATCGAAGGATGATCGACCGTCAAAGGAGAGGACAAAGGAAGGCAGAACGATGATCAGCCAGCAAAACTTGACGCACGCACGCATGCGGTCAGAACAGGTCGCAAGCAAACCGTCCGTCTGTCATGAAATGCTTATCCGACCACTGAGGATCTCATTTTCTTTTTCAACACAAAGAATTCCTTCCATGAAAGCATGCGAGCGAATCACCCACAACAACAAAAGCAATACCCCCCCCCAGAACAACTCAATCACCCACTCACCTGTCTCTTCGTTCCNCCCCCCCCCCCAGAACGACTCAATCATCCACTCACACAGAGAGAAGGAAAACGAACGGTACCTCATTCGCTGTCACCGCCCAAGGCCTTCATTCTCTAGCTTCGTTCTTGACCGCGAGAGCGTCTGTCTTGCCCCTCCATTCTCGCCTCTGCCTCTACCACTGCCAGCACTCGGTCCCGATCTCGAGGCAGCAGAGTCCTGCAGGTAGAAGAAGGGTGTGTGTGATGGGAGTCTTTCTCCATCTGTCTATCGGTGCGAATCTCCAATCTGTCAACATACACATGAAAAGAAAACGGAAGCTGCCACGTGACTCTCTCTCTCTCTCTCCCTCTCTCCTTGATCCCTCTCTCTATCTCTATCCATCTGTGTGTGTGTGTGTGTGTGTGTGTGTGTGTGTGTCGAGCAAAGACTCAAACAGGCCCTGCATCGAAGGATGATCGACCGTCAAAGGAGAGGACAAAGGAAGGCAGAACGATGATCAGCCAGCAAAACTTGACGCACGCACGCATGCGGTCAGAACAGGTCGCAAGCAAACCGTCCGTCTGTCATGAAATGCTTATCCGACCACTGAGGATCTCATTTTCTTTTTCAACACAAAGAATTCCTTCCATGAAAGCATGCGAGCGAATCACCCACAACAACAAAAGCAATACCCCCCCCCAGAACAACTCAATCACCCACTCACCTGTCTCTTCGTTCCCCTCGCCTCCGGTTCTGCAGAGCCCTCTGCCTCGTTCTGCGGGGGGTCGGCCTGCACAGGAGGGAGTCTGCCCATCTGGTNGGGCCATGTCACCACAGGAATAGGAGAGTCGCTTTCCCCAATGGCACCGCCTTCACGGGACGCGCCGTTAGAACTCACACCGCGGCACTCTCTGCAGTCAAAATGTAGATGGCCGTGCTCACAAACACGCTGTCCCCCACATTCCTTGCAGGAGTAGCGTCTGCGGCCGTGCTCGCAGAACTGCCTCCCACCACAGTCTCTGCAGAGTGAACGTTGACGTCCGTGCTCACAAATACCCTTTCCCCCACATTCCTTGCATCTCCACCGTCGGCGGCCGTGCTCACAAAACCGTTTCCCACCACAGTCTCTGCAGTCATAACGCAAACGGCCGTGCTCACAAAACCTCCCCACCCCGCACTCTTTGCAGCTGTGAAGGCCGTGTGCGCACGCGTCCAGACGATTCTTCGTTCGTCCCCCCCCACCCGACTCCTTTCCTTGTCTGTCTGTCTGCGGAAAGCTGCGCTCCCGTGACGCTGGCTCTCGAAAGGCAGAGTTGAGAGGCAGACTTGCGTCGAAAGGCAACAGGGGTGAAAACACAGGGAACCAAGGTGGAAACATGGACTGCAACAGAGATGCGAGGGATTCGGGAAGGGGTGTTTCGATATTTGGGAATGGGAGGACCTCAACAGGGACTGCAGGCATACCCGCGATTCCACTCCCACTTCCCCTCACGGCACTGTTGCTGCTGCTGCTGCTTGCACGTTCCAGAACATCATTTCGCTGGCTGAGAGAGCCACTGAGTGCTCTCGGGGGACTTGCGGCAGATGCAGCGGGTGGCCTCTCTCTTGATATCTCTTTTTCTGGCTGTAGAGAAGACGCGGCAACACCCCCACCGGCAGAGTGGCTGCGTGCATCGACTTGTGTGTGGGCGCGGATGGGTCTGCAGGTGTGACACTGACTCTTCTGCTTGCCGTGCGTGCACAGACCCTTTCCACCCGTCCCCGTGTTCGCACAGTCCCTACAGGTGTAGCGACGTCGATTGTGGACGCAGATAGGGCCACAGTCGGGGCACTCTTTTTTGAGCACCTTGTGCATGCAGTGGTAGGGTTTGCGGGGGCTAGGCCTTGCTTCCTCTTCCTCCAGATCTTCTTCGTGACCCCACTCTGCGTCATCCCCCTGCTGTACGTCACTGACTCTCTTTTGTTTCTTCTTTTGTCTTTCTCCAACGGCTTCAACCAACTCCGGTGGGGAGAGACCCTGCTCTGTTCTGCACTCTCTGCATTTGTTTTTTGCGCGACTGTGGGGACAAATACCCTTCCCCCCACACTCCCGACAGCAATTCTTCATCTCTCCGTGTTGACAACGGCTGTCACTTGAACAGACAGCACAGTTCCATTTCACCTTCTTGTGCATACAGATCGCACTACCTCCACACTGCCGACACCAACCCTGCTCTCTGCCATGCTCACACACAGACTTGCCGTATACGTTTTTCTCCAGAGGCTCTCCTGTGGAATACACCCCCGTATTGCGCCTCTTCCCCCCAGGCTTCCCTCCTCCGTTGTCTACGGGCACTACTGGACCCTCGGGCTCGTCCTGTTGAGATCGGACCCCGAAGCCAGGGGCCTGTTCTTGCTGCGAACGGACATACCCCCTCTGGACTGAAGCCTGTTGGTTGTCTCTTGCCATCGGCCTGGGCACAGGTTGCACGCGGGCGCGCTGGGAAGACCTCTGCTCTGCAGCTGCCTGTTGCGCGGCACGGGCGAGGATGAGACGTTCGTCCAGCGCTCGCTGACGTTCGATCTCATCAGGAGAGAAGTCGAAAAATCCCATCAGAGCACGGACGAGAGAGATGTTCATACCGAGCTGGTACAAGCCCGTGCGTTGCAGAACCTCGCGGCGCAGCTCGTCGGCTCTGCAGGGAAGACAGCAACAGGACGGAGACAATTAAGTGCGATGATTTCAAACGAAGACGTAAAAACAGCGAAGAGTGACAAAAAAGGGGAAGCACAAGCCGGACAAAGATCGCACTACAACTGACGTTTTCACCCCCTTCTCTTGCAGCTTGGTCCACCACAGGACGAATTGAGCGTTGGCATCATCAGGATCAGGAAAGACAGAAATGACTGCTTTTCCCAGGATGTCCTCCATGATGTGAAAAGTGTTCAGTCCTGTTTATCGCTCGGAAATCAAGCAGTTTACCGCACGGTGTTGACAGACACACAGTCGATAACACCCAAAGAAATTAAGAGATTGGATCACGGAAACCTACTTTGTCTCTGTGATTGCTGTTGTGTGAGCAGATGTATATGCCCGAGCGCGCTGAAAAGGGTCTGTTCGGAAAAAGTTTGCCTAAAGTCGACTAGATCCCGAGCCTCATCAGCCACATCGGTCCGAACAGTACGTGTTCATGTTCATCTCTGCGCCTCTCTGGACGTCGGCATTTGCGATCGAGAGGAAGCCTCTTTTCAAGAACTAGCTGCCTCCACTGTGAGGCTCTAATGGCTCCACAATGGCTCCACATGCCTCGGATCAAGCCGCCCCGCGCGCCGGGCCCGGCCCATGCATGCATGCAACTCGCGGCCCGCGCGGCGCGCGCGTGCATGCATATGTGGGTCCGGGATGCATGCATGCATGGTCTGCCCTCCCATGGTCTCCCTATATAGCTCCCCCCTGTCCCTTTCTCTCTCTTTCTCTCTCTCTCTATCTCTAGCTCATATGCAGCCATTGTAAACCTCGCCTGTCTTTTGTCTCTGTAGGTGCGTGCATTTGCGCCACGGAAGGACATTCACGTGCCTATGGGAGGTAAGTTGTCCCTCGTTTTCGCAATGAAATGCCAGCTCTCACGTTCTCCGTCCCCGCTATAACTTCTCCCAAAGAGCCCTCCATTTGTCGACATGCACTCTCTTGGGTCCGTTACAGACGCAGCACTGCTCGGCCCGTCCTGTTTCAGAAACTCATTGCACCACATGGAGCCAGAATCGCCACACAGGCTGAGAGCCTAAAGTCGGGCGAAAAGAAAAAGAGCGCCGTGATTCGTTCCGTCTCCAACCCGACGGTGCAGCACTTCTTGAAGCTTTTGAGGGCAAAGCACTACAGGCACTTCAAAGGCGAGTGCGTGGTTGCAGGCGCAAAGCTCATGAAGGAACTTGCAGAGAAGTATCGATTCAAAAAAGTGCTCACACAGTAAGTCGCCATCCCAGAGAGCATGCTCTTGCAGGAGACGCCATTTCCCGTCTCCTCCATTCACAAAGGTTCCTGCGTGTATTTGCTTGTTGTGCAGTGGGCCGCTTGACAGCTCTCTGGGCCTGCGGTTTGAGGATGGGGGGTTGGAAAGGTGCAGCGCTCGAATCATCCGAAAGTGCGCGGGGCTGGAGTCCTTCGACGGGGGGGCGGCGGGAACTCTTGCCCTTCCCGCGGAGACGGCGCTGTCTGAGCTCCCAGACCCTCGCCTAGTTTTGGTGCTGGATTACATTGAAGACCCCGGTCTCATGGGGACTCTCTTACGCTCAGCGGTGGGTGTTTGCACGCATGAAGAGTGCATAGTGGAGGTACACATGTTGATCCATGGATCCCCTCAGGAAGTTCTTCTTTGTTTGTATGGGAAGGTGAGTTCCGTTCGTAAGGAAACTTTGTTCTTTGTTCTCAGCCAGCAGAAACAAAAGAAGCCCAAAAGATCCAACAGGCTCTTGCATCCCTTTCTTTGTGTGCACGTTTGTATCGTGCTTCTGCCCGCGTTTCGTTTCGCGCAGTCTCTCTGTCGCCCTCTGTCGTTGTTCTTTTCCGAGCGCCGGCGCACATACGGCCGCTCTTCGCTTCTCCGCCTGTCTCTGTTCTTGCTCCCCTCTCTTCCTGTACCCCTTCACTCATTCCCTTTTGATTCCCCTCTCCCTCCATGCAGGTTGCCCTTCAATGGCAGGCCGTCATCTTCCTGCCCAACTGCTGCGACCCATTCCAGCCTCTGGCACTCAGAGCCTCGCAGGGCGCTCTCTTTTCAATACCCCACAAGTGAGCAGGCAGAACACCAAAAGAGTTGGTGGTCCGGCAGAAGGCAGAAAAAGAAGAGGCAAGGAAGGAAGGAAGGAAGGAAGGAGCTTATTCAAACTTGAAGAGCTTGGGGGAAACATGGATCGACAGAGGAAGGAAGAAGATCCAAAGAAAGAGCAGGTGAAGGAGAAACACACATTCACTTGCATGCGGTGATGAAAAAGATCATTTGATACGCCGACCAATCTTTCTGGTGACACCAATGGTACATGTCCACTTTCTTTGTTCTTTGTATGTGAGTGCCCCCCGTCCCTCCCTCTGATCTGATCAGGGAGTTCTCCTTGTTGCCCCCTATCAGTAGAGGCGTAGGATGCGGTACTGTCCTTTACTTCCATTCCTTTGCCGAGTGCTTGCGTACTCCTCGCAATTAACACGGGCCGCACACAATTGCTGTTGTTTCGATGGAGTAGCTTGAGTGCTTCTGCGCTCTGTTCTCCGCTACTGTTCCTCCTTCGCCTGTTCCTACTTCTCTTCCTCTTCATCATTCTATTTCTTCTTCTACTTGCAGGTTCTGCACTTGGGAGGAGACGAAGGCTTTTGCAGAAGAAAGAAAGCTGCAGCTTGCATGCGCACATTTTCGGTCTGTTTGTGAAGAGATCGCCTTTCCATCTCTTCATGGGTCTTTCTTTCTTCCGTCCGCTCTGCAAGCTGCTATCCATAATGCCTGCCCTTGTTGACGACCCGAGGATAAATGCCGACTTGTGCACCATCTGACTCCTCAAAGCAAGCCGTACAGCCGTAAAGCCAGTCAGCACCCTATCTGGCCTTTTCTTTTCGGCCACTTGTTGCCCAGTTTTTCTTTCGGAATGACGCCTGACTCCGAGAGGGAAGTTGCGTGAAGGGAGTTTGCAAGAGGAGTCCCTGATCGTCTTCATGTCCAATGTTCCTCCTCTCTGCGGTCTCTTCGTCTAGTTTCTTTTGCTGTTTTTTCTTCTCCCTGTCTGTTCTCTGAATGATGCATGAGTGCAGAGGCGCGCATGTAGAGGGCCCAGAGTCCCGCCAGGCCTTCGGGGTAGGGGGTCTCCACAAGGGCCTGGCCCTCCTCGTCAGAGAGGAGTACCTCGTCAGGGTGCCGCCACCCAAAGCAGCAATGAAACTCAGAATAGAGGTAGGTCAGATGACGAATGATCGAATGGGTCAGTCACTTTCCTTCGATGCACGTGCTGCTGTTATCAGTGCGCACTCTCATTCTAGAAGTGATTGGAAAGCATGGGTGGGGCGCTGGGCCATTTGACCTCCATGTATTCTTCAGAATGATGCAAAGAAAGGGAAAAGCGAGATCCATGACGACCGTACTGCTCACACTTCACTTCTTGTTCTTTTTCCATCTCGCACCCTTCTTGCTCTGTGTAAGCCTTTGTGTCAACCTCTCTTTTTCTTGCTTGCGTCATTCTTATTCTTGGAGGGTGACTTATTAGCATCTGCTCTACGTAACGATCTTCCAGTTACGGTACGGCTGCAGTGACAGCAGTTCTGTTACTATGCGTGGCAAGCGTCTCGATACCTTTATCGCTCTTCTCTCTCTCTTTCTCTTTCTCTCTCTCTCTGACTTACAGCACCCAGCAGACCTCCCATCATTCGATATGCGCTCACTTGACGTCGGAGTCTCCGGTGAGTTACTTCTTTCTTCCTCTTCTTCTTTTCTTGTTTTTCTTCGTGCTCTTCCGCTCCTTCATCTTCTGATGCTACATTGGCATGTTTCCCTTTGGTCCCTTTGTCCGAATATGACCGAATTAATTGAGGCCCCTGTTGGCTTCTGATCACTTTGCTTTGCTCGGTTTGGCGTTTCTCTCTTTGAACGATACCGCGAGGTGACAGAACTTTTCACACGATGGAATAGAAACGGGTTCTTCCACGAAGGAAAGAAAGGTTGGCGTGAAGGTAAGGCAACCTTTTCATCTTCCTTTCCTCGACGTGAAATGGGACACTGCTCATGCCGCGTTTCTCTTTTCCTTTCTTCTGTGTCTATGCAGCGGGGATTCTCATGCACTCCCTCAGGGCCGTCCACTTCCCCCATGTCTCGCGCTCCGCATTCCTCGCGTCCCCCTCGGCCCCCTTTGTTGAACCGGAAAAGAGAACAAACAGTCAGTCAGTCAGGCAATCGGGCAGTAATCACTTTGTCAAGCAATAAGTGTGTGAGGAATCACAGCGAGCAAGGATTGGAAAAAATGGCATGCACGGGGGAAGACGGCCGGGTCTTCCGGATGGGGTCTGAGAATGCGATCGTTCAAGGAGCAGATGGTAGGAAAAGGGTGGAGAGACAGACAGCGGATAACGACTGTACGCATGATCAAAAGCGTGAGTGCATATAGCTGTACCTGTTTGCATGTGAAGGGGGCCCGTCAGCGTGATGACTTTATTGATGCATGTTCACTCAGTTGCCGCACATGCTTCTTGTTTGTGCCGCTAAGTGTTCCTTCATGAGTGGCTGCAAACATCTGCATCCATTTGGTTGGACAGTCATGCTCGCTTGAAATTTTCCTTCTGCCTGGCACCCCTTTTTGTCCTTCCTCCAAGTGCGCTTCTTCCCCGACACCCCACTTTTTTCCACTCCCTCCCTGCGGTCTCAAACATCAGTGTTCGCGGACTTTCAGTGCACGCATGCATGCAGAGATCTCTTCAAAACGGAAATTATCAAAGTGTGACCATGCATGCAGAAATACCCGTCAAGCGTCCGTCAGCCACAGACACCAAGGGCCCCACAGCCACAGACCGGGGGCCAGAGGGAACCCCCAGAATTCGGAGGCGCAAATCATTTACAGATCGTGAGGAAGGGGAAGAGTACTTATCTTTAGGACGCGCACACACATGAAAAGTTTGGACAGATCGCAGTGCGTGGGCTGTAGAATGCTAGAAGGAATGATCATGCGTGAGAGTCTGTCAGGCTAGCCGACGTAGTAGCCGTGAGGTTCAAAAGGTGCTGGTGCTCATCTAGGTGCTCATCTTGCTTACGTGCAGTTTTTTGCTGCAGTTGAGAAGGCCGTGTTGGTCTGGTCTTCCAAGCTAGCTTCAAGTTCTAAACTAGGTTTTGCCTGTAGTATTCAAAATTTGAATCAAAAAATCATCCTAATTTTAAATATAAAAGCTAGAATGAAACTTTTTATTAAACTTTGAACTTTTGTAACTTGTTGAATGTACGAGGTAGTAAATTTCATTTTTAAAGAAAGTTCTTGTTCTGAGTATTGCCTGTGAATCTAAAGCTGTGGTGGTTAGTGCTAAGATATGATGAGGATGGGGATGCTTCAAACTTATTAAGCTCTAGATTAAGCTATTCTGCAGTTGCGGTGGGGCAATATGACCGGGCAGTCAGAGTGAGTCAAAGCATGTAAGGTACAATCTATGCTTGAAGAATCATCCGAGAATGACACTACAGGTGAAGCGTAAAGCCATATATATAAATACATAACAGTGGCATATGTGAAGACCCATATATATGGTATATGTAAGTCGAGGCCCAGCAATGGATCACAGCCTAGGTCCGCAGGCCAACCCGGAAAATCAGTGATCCCATCATAATCCTATTCCATCCTACATCAGTAAATTCAATCATTGTTTAGTACTCAAGCTTCAATTGATGATGCAATTTATTCAATCCAATATGGTATCATTGTTAAACGATCTTTTCTTCTAAATTCAAATTTAGATGGTTACAATACGAAGACCGGTCATGATTAACACATATCAACACTATAGTCAGCGTAAATCCACTTAGTTCGAATCTATAGAAATGACCTTTGAATTCTATTTAATATATCTAACTCAATATTAATTCAATAAACGTATTCATGCAATATCATTCAATCATATGATGTAATTGTTTTTAAAAAATGAAAACTTTTTAAATTAACGATTGGAAAGTCGCCTTCACTGGCACCAAGTTGCCACCAACTGGACGATTTTGATGGGTTTTTTCATAAAATTTTCATAGCAGTTTTTAGCTCTTCACAGAATTAGTCACCGGATATCCAATCTTTTGCCTCTTGCCACCCTACTCCCCACGGCTTTTACGCCCCTCTATTGATATGCCCTCGCCCAGCAAAACCTTTTATCGTCTTTGCCTGCTTTCTTTTGGGGCACCAACCTTCTCACTGCAACGCCGCCCTTCTTCTTAGAAATAGACAGCCAGGCAGATACGCAGACCGATGGACAAACAAAAACTCAACAGAATGCAGCCCGACCCCTACCACTTCGCTTCCCTGCTGGTCCCTTCGACCAGCGTCTTCCAGAGGATGCAGCCAGTACTGAACAGGCTGACCAACAGAGAAGCGAGCAACAGGAGAGGGAAGACCATGCTCTCCAGTGCGTTCCTTGCAGCTCTCAATTTTATTGCCATCATCAATGGAAACACGAGCATGATGAACACACCCATCACTGAGCCTAAAATTCCCATCACCTCCCCAAAAGCAGGAAACAAAATTGCACCGACAAACACCACCAGACACAGAAGACAACGGAGAGATGTCCGAAATCCATGCCCTGAAATTTCATCTGACGTCATGTCGACACCAGGAAGAAAGAGAATTTCAAAGTTATTTGCAAGCAAACGAAGATTTAAGGGAAGCTTGGTGAATGAAATTGCTGCCAGTGCCCACGAAATCACCTCCCCGTCTCTCCCCCTCCGTGCAAGATTTGTGGTCACCTCAGGCTCCACTTCCCCCGCGAAGAGCAGCACCCCCCCCAGGGCCACTCCCAAACTTGTCAGCAACGCCAGAGAATTCGCGAACATCACTGTGGGATTGAAGAGGTTTGGATTCCGAAGTGTCTCCCGAAAGTCTGCATGGTTGGCTGTATTGAATGCAGCCAGGACCAGACCCGTGCACTCCCCGACAGCCAGCCACCCTGAGGGCGACAGGGGGACCTTCTCAAACGCCACGTCCTCAGTCACTGTACGCCACATCAAATAGGCCCCCAGGCCAAAGGCGAAGAACACCCCTAGGAATGACGTGAACCCCATGGAGGAGAGGTCTCTGAGGAAACAGAAGAAGAACTCAATCACCAAGAGGGCGCACTTCGTCTTCCAGAGAGGAATCCTCAGGAGATCGTACACGATGTCACACACGAGAATTTTGGAACCTACTGACGACTGCATGTGAACGGACAATACAAATGAGAGCCAGCAGGAAAGATGACAATGATGGGGAAGGAAAGAAAGAAACGAAAAACAAAGGGAAAAGGGGGGTGGAGCACACTTACTTACTTGCTTACTTACTTACTCGCTTTTGCACATATACACACATACATAAATACGCACGCACGCACGCACACACACACACACACACACACACACACACACACACACACACACGCACTCATCACACACACACACACACACACACACACACACTCACAACACACACACACACACACACACACACACACAGAGGGAGGGAGAGAGAGAGAGAGAGAAAGAGAGAGAGCACGTGTGCTCACACGGAAAACACCTATCGACTCATGCCAGTGAACACTTCACAAACGTAGATTCATGCAATGGCATAGAGGCCAAGGTACCCTTTCTGATTTCAACTTCAGGCATGCACACAATCACCAGCCAGTCTGAGGGGAAATGATCCATGAATGACTCACAAAGAGAGTGGAGCAGACGATCATGCTTTGTATTGTCTTTCCTGCCAGAGGCATGCCTGCCTTCGATGCCAATTGCACTGTACTTGAGGACCCGGTTTCTGTAAGCATGTCCCCCAGCAGAAAAGCGCAGTACCCAGTTAGGGTTGCCACAACCAGATGTGCTCCTATACCGATCACGATTCCTGCCCTGTCCACCGCAAAGGGAAGTGCGACGAGGGTGGTGCCAAGGAGGGAGTTCAACAGCAACACAGGCGCTGCACAGTCTTGCAGACTCAGAGGCAACCCCCTTCCGCCTCTCCCCCTCTGGTGTGGTTCCTCCTTCCCCGGACCCACAAGGGTGTCCAGCGTATCTGTGCTGTGCATTGCTCCGTGAAGCTATGGGAAGCTTCAAGAGGAGTCAATCTAGTTTGTCTTCAGTTCGGTCGCACGCATTTTGCAGAGGCTGCCAGTGTTTCGAGACATCTAGAGAGTCTGTATGGACGCTTAATTGCTTGATGTTGAGTACATACATTTTTGTCTTGCAGTGGTGCGGATATGCTGTGAACGCCGCAGATGAAACCCCGTGCCTGAAATGTGAGTTCTTCCCGTGGAGGGTCAGAACCGATTATGTATATTAATATAAATCAAACCGCTCGATTGAAGTGATCTGTGTTCCTTCTTGTATTCTTCTTGAGTGTCGATCCGTACGTTCCTCTTGACAGGCTCTTGTATCGGTGTGCATGCATGCTAAAATTCTTATGCATGCAGTTGTGCCAAAATCTTCATCTGATGGCGCGAAGGGATTTCGCGCACACAATTTGAAGGCGCGCGCGCTTTTTTTCTGGCACAAGCATGCATGCAATGATGCACATTAATCTCATTCGATCCATTCTCCGACATGCATGCAGTCTGTCTCGATCTGTCTGCAAGTTTGAATTTCCCTTGATCACTTGTCCAAGACTTTTCTCCCATGTACGCAATTGTGAATCGAAAAGACTTCTGTCAAGTGATTCCAAATGCGGACTCTGTCACTCAGACTCTGGCACTCAATGGAGTGCACATTTATGCTCCCGCCTCTAAAAAAAAATTGAAACATGCAATCGACGGTTTTTTGACTGCCGGAGCCTGCAGTGACACAGATCATCTTGAACTAACGAGGATACTGTACGAGAAACAAACACGAGGTTCCCTTCTCTTTCCGGCCACCAATCAGTCCCGCCCGAGTCCTATATATAGATAATAATATCAAAATCATGGGAAAATTGAATCTTGACAGCTTGAGTGGGTTGCGGGGTTTCCTCGCAGTCCACATTCTTGTCTATCACGCCTTTCTCTTCTGCAACGCCAAAGACCACCTACCTTACTTACTGGGCCCTATGCAGATGCCTTTCTTCTTCATTCTTTCGGGTTTCACTCTCGCGGCCACCCGAGGCATGCGTTCGAACTCCAACAGGAATGGGAGTGGCCCAGCAGAAGGAGACGCAAAGCATGAGATTGATTTCTTCAAATTCCAAAAAAGCCGAATCGCACGGGTGTACCCTACGTACCTCCTCACAAACCTCCTCGCAGTCCCGCTGGTCTTTGTCGGCTATGCAGATTGCAGACTGCACTCCTGGCCCTGGATGGTCCCACTCACGCTCACAGCAACTTCCACCTGGGGTCCCTTCGTGCACGTGCCCAACATCGTCTCTTGGACCATCTGCACACTCATGTTCTTCTACCTCTGCTTCCCCTTCGTATTCAAAGCGCTCATGGGTAAAGGCAGCTCCTTTCTGCAGAGACTCAGCTGGATCATGGACTGCCTCCAGGTGAATTGTTTTGTTCATTTATCGAAAATATCTATGCATGTGTTTAAGAACGGTTGTTCAATATGCGTTGACTTGAATGGTGCGTATGCTGTATTGGAACACTTGCTGTCAACCCTCCGGCCGTTCTCACAATGCGAGCAAATTGTGGTCAGACCATACTGCACATTTCCCTCTCTTTCTATCTCTATCTCTATCTCTCTGTCTCTGTCTCCGTTTCCGTCTCTGTCTGTGTCTCTGTCTCTCCGTGTTCTGGGGCGGGGGTGGTACGTAGAGGTCTTGATGTAAGGATCCGTACCTGCACATCGAAATGGGTAAATTCTGCGCTCAGGTCGCAGTGGGGGCTTCCCTGCTGGTCGGCATTCCGTACGCGTTCCGTTCTGCCGGACGGGAGGACGGACTGAAGCAGTTCTATTGGGTGCCGACAGTCAACCCAGTGTCTCGCTTCCCTGTGTTTGTGATGGGTGTGGTGGGAGGTTTGTTGTGCTGCAAGAGACTGGCTGTCTCGTCTGAGAGGGGAAGTGAGGAGGAGAGCCTGGTGGAGAGGGGAGAAGGAGATCAGATGATGATGAGTGAGACCCGACGAGAGGGAGGGCACGAATCAGCTCGACATCCTCTCCTGAGCGCCCACCAAATCTCGGAAGAAGAAAAAAAGACACGAGGCCGATGGGCGACACTGTCTGTGATTCTCTGGCAGGTCAGTCGGTCGGTGTGTCTATTTGTCTTCCTGAGGAATAACTTCCTGATCAGGTCGATGAATGATCAGGGAAACTTGCTCCAAGCAGCGGGACATTGTTGAAGGCGATGGATAAGAAGATCTCACCACTGTCAGGGACCCTCTAAGTTCCTTCATCTACCCCCCTTTTCTATGTCAAACCCTCTGCAGTCATTTCAATGCTCCGTTCCTGTGCCATGGATGCACGTTTTGTTTGCTGGAAGGAAGGAACAGATGGGAGCTAGAGCACATATATCTCACTTGCATGCCCATCTCATCTCAATCTCTCATCGGAGCTTTGAATCCCTCCCGGGAGAAGATTTGTCTCAACTCTGAATCGGCCTCCGTGTTGGTCTTTCGCTCTTTGTGCAGACTCTGTGGATTGTACCGTCTCTGCTCAATTTCGTGTCAGTCGACCAGTCGCCTGGTTGGTGGGTGACTTTTGTTTCGTTTTCCGCTTTTGCGTAGGCCCCTTCCCTTCGTCTTTTTCATTTGTATGGAATGAGCCGAGGCAAATTGTGACCATGGTCAGGCACACAAAACACAAGCTAGGAATGGTGATAGAGACGAACAGGAAAAGGTGAGGATGGGGACAAACAGAGAGGGCAGAGGATGGTCTCTACGGTCCCTCTGGTCATTGACAAACAGAAAAGGTTGCAGGGCTTCCCTTAATTATCATGCCTTCTCTTCATGCAGGCTTCCCCCACAAGTGAATTTTCAAATCTGGCACTTTGACACATGGGGCCAACTTGTCGTTCCACGTCAGGACTTGTGTGTTTGTTTCATTAATAGTTCGTTCGTGCATGTTTCTCTCTGTTGATGGTGGTGGCTCTCTGTTTTTTTCTCACGCACGCATGTGTCTAAATTTTTCCTCGACTTCTGTGTGTGCCTGTATGCGCATGTGTACGCGAAGGAAATGAAAAGAAGGAGAGAAAAGAGTTTGACAGTGCGTGGAGAAGGGAAAGAACTGCAGGCGTGCAGGAGGACTCTGAGATGGTGTTGTTTGATGGGATTTGAATAATCGACAGGTTGCATTGACACTTTGTCGAAAGGAGCTACAGAGTGTCGCCAGCAAAGGATGTTCTCTTCTCTCTCCCTTCTCGCCTGCTTGCATGTTTTTTCGCATCTTTCTAATCTTCTCCCCTGCTGCTCTGTCTGACGCACTCAAAAGTTCTCCACCAATTGAGCAGGCTGGTGAATCAAATGATTGACTGCCTGAGTGCAGGATTTCAGCTGTGGGCGATTGAGGCGGTCTCTCTGGATGTTGACAGAAGGTCCTTCGTGTCCCGTGTGATGGTCTCTCGGGTGTTCCAGTGGTTGGGTCAGTGGACGGACACAATGAATGAATGAATGAGTGAATGGCTGACTGACTGACTGAGTGACTGACTGACTGACTGACTGACTGACTGACTGAATGAATGAATGAATGAATGAATGAATGAGTGAATGACTGAATGAATGAATGAATGAATGACGGGACAAAGAAAGAAAGGAAGGAAGGGAGGAAGGGAGGGAGGAAAGAAGAGTAACAAGACAAAAGAAAAAAAGAAGAGGTACGCAGGTACACAGGTACGCAGGCAGGCAGGCAGGCAGGCAGGCAGGCACACAGACAGACAGACAGGCAGGCAGGCAAAAAGAAAGAGAGATCGTGAAAAACAGGCAAGGAAAGAAAAAAACAAAGAAAGAAAGAAAGACGGACAGACAGAAAGAAGGGAAGACGCAAGGCAGAGCGGAGAAAAGAAAAACAAAAGGGAATGAACGAAATTCGGGCAGGCAGGCGTTTAGGAAGGAGAAAAGCAAGCGGATTGGTAAGCCGATTCTAAAGATTTTCTCGACTCCACGCTGCGGACCGGAGGGTGATCGATCGCTCGGAACATGTACGTGCATGTCGGAGTGTGTTGAAAGCCGGGCGGTTTCTCCCGAATGCACGAGGTCCTTCAGTACTATTATCACTGTCCATGTAGTGAGCGAGTAGAGGACGGAGGTAATTGAAGGCTTAGATGAATGATTGCATGAAGAGGCCACATGCATCCACTTGTGACTCAAGCAATAAGGAAGAGAACGAATAGATGGCTCTGAGGATAATTTCTGTTGAAGAGAACTTGTGATTCCCCTCGGTCGTCAATAAGCTGTCGGAGCTGAGGGAATCTTACATGTCTATGCGTCTGCAGGTGAGATTTCGATGAGCCTGTACCTGATCCACTTGGTTCTTCTACATACGCTTCAGTACGTAGTCAGGGGGGGGAAGGCGGCCCCCGCGGAGTGCATTCACATGGCCCCTCTGGCACAGGAGCCCCCGGTGTGTGCGCAATTCCAATTGGACAAACGTTTGCCGTGGCAATGGCTCTCTCTCTTCTTCCCCCTCTCCATTTTGCTGGCCTGGCTTCTTACGGTCGGGGTAGAAACGCCGCTTCGGAAGTGGATTTCAGGGGCCGATTCACGAGGAAGGAATGAGAAACCCCAGTTTCAACCTCAGGTTACGGACAGGAATGATGAGGGGGTTGATGTGCGTTTACATCGCGTGCACTAGGTGAATTTCTGGTCTAGCCGGTGCAAAATTGCATACACTGGCCCGTTCATTTTCATGGCTCGAAATGATTGTATTGCTGAACGTAGGATTTACCCCCATATCATTATGAGTTATAGATTAAATTGTGGCCCCACTGAGTGAACTCTCACGCTTTAACCATTATTCCCTCTCCCTACTGAAGCCACTACAAGCCAGCAATTATAAATGTTCATAATACAGTTCCTAGCAGATTCTGACTGCCATCTAAGTTTGCCAATCTGAATCGCCACTGGCACTGCCAGTGATATATAATAGCTACCGGTCAAGTCAATTGCCTAGTAATCAATTCATGATGTTATAAAATTAAATGATAATATTAATTTGAAATTAATTAATTGTTGTTAATTACTTTTACTAATTGGCAGTAATTGCGTTTTGCACTGAACTTTGCAGCGGCGACCTCTAAAAAACAAACCGGTGACAGTACGTATTGTATTAAAGGCACTAATCCTGCCAGTAATTATTTATGTTCATAATACAGTTCCTAGCAGATTCTGACTACCATCTAAGTTCGCCAATGTGAATCACCACTGGCAGTGCCAGTGGTATATGATAGCTGCCGGTCAAGTCAATCCTATCCTATATAAATTAGAATTAATGATGATGATAGAATTTATAAAAGTTTTAATTTAAAACATTATGCACATTTAATTCTAGATTTTATTTTTAAATTTTAATATCACAACCGCAAAAATCATGGTTGTAAGGTGCAAAATTTAGTGCAAAATAGTCTCCTAAGCTCTAGCTGATAAACATTCCAGTGGACCTACGTCTCCCTCTCTGAGTGGCTCCTGCTTCATATACAGAAAAGCGTGACATATCCGCCCCGGAATGACGTTCTTGGCCTTAAGCAGCCTCATGATCTTTCTAGGGGTTTCTTTTCTTTCTTCCGGGTGGCCTCGTCAGACTCGGCTCCGTAGAGTCTATCGTATCATTCAGTATTCTGCTCTTGCCTGCAAAGACGAGTTAAGAAAATAAGATGACGAAGAAGAGAGAAGAAAACGGAGGGGAGGATTAGGACATTCTATGATGGACAAGGTAACGCATTTAGAATGGGACCAAAGCACTTTCTCCCCTCCGCACAGAAGGAAGCTGTTTCTAACAGGCCAATACAAAAGAAAGCAGAGCAGTGCAGGAAGAGACACAGTGTGGTGGCGCAGCGCCTTGGATGGATGACAATTTGATCGAGGCTCAGCACCCACATAAGTCTTCACATGACTACCTCGATCACTGACTGACTCTCTCTTCAAAGCCGTGACCGCCTTTTCGAACTTGGAGTTCCTTCTATCCATAGCCTCTAGCATCGCCTCCTCCAGCATTCTCTTATGATTTGGAAAGTCGGTTGCGAAGTTCTCGGCTGTGCTTTTAGGGCTGGTAAGAACTTGGTCTCCGACTCGCTCGATTGTTCACTTACCACGATGAACTCGTCATCGGTCACCGGCATGATGTTTCTTTTCGTGACGGGTGTTGTTCCACCTCTGAGAGAAAAGAGAAGAAGAAGGCAGAACGGAAGGTCAGAGAGGAAATGCATGTCTTGACATATGCACGGGCCCGTGTCATCATCCAGAGAGACTCTATATGAGAAAAGAGAGGCAGAATCAGACACACACAGGTATTATCATTTGTGTGTGACTTTCTCTGCTTTCCGTGTTTGCCTTTTTGATATGATGAGTACTTTGATTGCCGGAAGGGGTCTTTTATGGATTTTCCCTTTCTTATTTGGTATGTCTTCTTTTTCTTGCACTAAGACGAAAGAAAGGGATCCGCAGGAAGCCGTCGAAGTGAAGCATTGATCGATCGGTCGTAATGGATTTCATGGAACGTAAGGAATGGCAGGAAAGATGCTCTTATACCCAAACAAACATGGAAACAAACGGTTACCGACCAAACCACCAGCCAGCGAGTCAAAAGAGACTTTCAGGAATTCAAAGACCACCTTCTTTTTTTTCTTCCTTCAAGTGCTTTCTTGTAATTGCTCTTCTCCTTTATACCAACCAACCAATCACCCACCCAACTGCACAAAGCATATTCAAGCATAGTCACACATACCGGCCCACACTGCGAACGTGCACTACGCAAACGGATCGGCGTAGATTCTTTATATATGTCTCCTCAGCGGCTTCTTAGGTTGCCGGCCGCCTACCGCTCTCCTCTCTCCATCCATCTCTCACGAAAGTCCCCTCCCCCCGGAATGACGCCCTTTGCCTGAGGCAGCCTCATGATCTTTCCAGGCGCGTCTTCGCGATCTTTCTACTTTTTACGGGCAGCCTCGTCCGACTCGGACTCGGCCCCGTACAGTCTGTCGTATCGCTGTGTTTTTCGCTCCTGCCTGCAAAGACGAAGGAAACGCATTGAGAATAGGACCAAAGCACTTTCTCCCCTCCATACAGAAGGAAGCTGTTTCTAACAGGCCAGCGCAAAAGAGAACAGAGCAGAGCTGGAGGACACACAGTGTGGTGGCGCAGTGCCTTGGACGGATGACAATTTGGTCGAGGCTCAGCACCCATATAAGTCTTCACATGACTACCTCGATCACTGACTGACTCTCTCTTCAGTGCCGTGACTGCCTTCCCAAACTTGGAGTTCCTTCTGTCCAGCTCGTCGAGCCTCGCCTCCTCCAGCATTCTCTGCTGATTTAGAAAGTCTTTCGCAAAGTTGCTGGCTGTACTCTGAGGGCTCGTGAGAGTCTTGAGATGAGCACGGACCCGTGCCATGATCTCGAGAGGCTCTGCATGAGAAAAGAGAGGCAAAATCAGACAGATGCAGGTGTTATCATTTGTATGTGACTTTTTTCTGCTTTTCGTGTTTGCTTTTTTGATATGATGAGTACTTTGATTGCCGGAAGAGGTCTTTTGTGGATTTTCCCTTTCTTATTTGGTATGTCTTCTTTTTCTTGCACCAACACGAAAGAAAGGGATCCGCGGGAAGCCATCGAAGTGAAGCATTGATCGATCGGTCGTAATGGATTTCATAGAATGTAAGGAATGGCAAGAAAGATGCCTTTGCAACAAAAGGACAGTCAGTCCCTACACCGCATGATGAATGTAAGACAAAGATGGAGATGGGGGGAGAGGGATATATATATATGTATATATATATATATATATATAGAAAAAGAGAGAGAAAGAGAGAGAGAGAGAGAGCATACACACAGATATACGTATGTACTTACTTGCCACTGGAGACTTTGATGCTGCCGAGAAAGGAACACTGTTAGAGGACTGATCCAATTTAAGACTCGACGTGCTAACAACGGCGGCCGTCTCCTTCTGCTGAATCGACAGAGAGGAGGTCAAGGTCTGAACAGAACGTCCCTAGGCTGCACAATGCCGCACGATGACCAAAAGACGAAAATGGACACACACACACACACACACAGAGAGAGAGAGATAAACAGATAGATATGTATGTATATATATATATATATACACACTATATATATATACACAGATAGAGAGACAGAGAGAGAGAGAGACAAAGAAACAAACTGGCTGACGAGCGGCCTCTCCATTGCTGGGCATGTAGGGGGGATCGAGAGGGATGCTAATCTTCTTTTGCCTCACTGTCCTTGACGCGAAACATTCTAGTAGACTCACGTCCCCCTCTCCAATGAGCGGCTCCTGCTTCACACACAGAAAAGCGTGACACATCATCCACACACCCACGTACACACATACACGAAGAAATACATGAATACATAGAGGAATATCCATCCATACATGCATACAGACGCGCGCGGGAAGGGGGCAACAAGGGGAGGCAGTCAGCTCCAGCTGGACATTCCCTCGCATCTCATGCAGTGGGGTAGAGAGGGAGGAAGGTATGTAGCGGTTAAATGAACAATTGTGAAGAAAGCAAGACAATTAAGGTGGAGGAACCAAGCCCCTCCGGAGGGGAAAAAAGAAGAGGTGGACAAACGTGCTTTAGTGATGCAGGTGCACAGTCAGCAATGTATGCACGCATCAGCATATGCAAGTATGTAGAATGAGCAACTTTTAATAAGTATGGTTTCAGCCGTTGGATACTGCACAATTCAAGATGAGACAACCATCAAAAAGATCTGGCCACCCACTGACTTCCGCGCCTTGTTCCGAGCAGTCTCGCAGAGAAACAAAGAGGGGGTGAGTCCCCAAGAACTGGCACACGGCATCTTCTTTGCCTGTAGCGGGCGAGCATTGATAGACTTGCACTTGAAGTCCAATTTATATTGAGGGAGTCCAAACCTTAGGGTGACGACTCCGGTGTAGGGGGTCGCTCTCTTTGAGCGATGCGTCAAGCTATAGGTATATACATGAAGGGGGAAATGGGAGAAAAGGAACGAAAGGTAAAAATGCTCGTCAGCGGCTGAGGTTCAACAATGCAAACAAAAAGACAACATATAGGGAGAATCACTGAAAGAGCAGATAAAACCCACATTGAGACAACAGTGAATCCAATCATGTGAAGCTTCTATGAATTGACTAGTGTGCCAGTGGGAGTCACCTATCGGACTCAGTCTTGCCATGCTATAGATAACTGTGACAGTCTATGACTATGACTCTAACGCGCCATCGTTGTCTATATCCATCGGGCTCACTGACAACTGATACGTACGTTGACAGCCTGATCAAGCTAATCCCTGATGTGTACTGTCTGCCTGCCTGGATGACTGACCTTCATCTATTTTGAAGGTGAAGGACACGTTTTGGGAAGTCCGACCTGTCTCTTTGTCAATGAAGACACCAAAACCTTGCAGGCCGATGCAACCGGAAGGACAGACATTCCGTCATGCACCAGAATCTTTAAGCAGGAGAGGAACATCAGTGAATGAATTGAGAGAAATGATGTAGAAAATGCAAGTGAAAGATTAATCAATCTTCGTCTATCTGTCTGTCTGTCTGTCTGTCTGTCTGCCTCTCTCGTTTACGCACGCACGTTCGCCAGTGGTCGCTCTCGGTGCCTCTCAGACTATGTCAACCAACCTTGCCTGGTACGCACGTTTCCGAATTGAATTCCACCCCTAAAAGTTGGGGACCTGAGTGCATATGGGAAAGACACATGCATATCAGCAAACAAGCAACAGCGCAACCATACAGATCCTCCTGTCTGACAAGATGCGCACAACAAGAGAGAGGGATCGGAACTTCTCTTCTTGTGCAGGGGTAGTAACGACTCTCACTATTTATCTGCTGTCAGTCTGTGGTCCAAAGTTTGTCTCTGCAACTATAGAAGATGAACACCAGCACATTCAAAAGGACCGTGGTGTAAGGGAGGCAGGTGGATTATATTGAGAAGTACTCATGGTGAGAAACAACTCGCTTATACAGGCGTATGGACATGGTTAAAAATCATGCAAAAGAAATAATGACAAAACAGCGCGAAAAACTGAAAAAAAAGAGCCACAACCAGACAAGAGGAATCACAGCTTTCATGTATGTGAGAAGCCAGAGAATGCTAAGGCAGGACCGCAACAAAAGACTCATCCACATGCCTGGAGAAAGGATGCATTCTTTGTCACGACCTTCGGACAGATTGTGACATAACGGACTAATCATATAGAAGTACACCTTAAAGATGGTAGGACAGATATACAGACTGCATACCTTTAAGTTGGAGTTGTACGCTGAGGGGAAGAGCAAGATGAAACACCTCAACCACCTAAAAAAAACAAGCAGTCAAGAGGAGTGGAAAAGGGTATGCAAGCACCATTGGGGACAGTGACCAAACAGTTGAAGGGGGTCATGTGAAGAGACAGAAAGCCAGACGGAAAGCTTCAGGAGAAATGGAAGAAAAGGAAGGAAAGGCGAAAATTCTCGTCATGCAACACTTGAGAGGAAGGTTGAACCATGTGAACAAACATGCAGCGTGCACCTTGAAGGAGGTTCGAGGACAAGAAGAATGGATAAGACATCGAATGAAACACATATTCATGCAAGATCGCACACGTCTGAAAATGCATCTCCATTCATGCGTGCACAACACACAAGTGCACAAGCCGCCTTCCACCGCAAGAGGTAGAAAAGACACAAAGTACACCCTCCCCCTCAGGCCAACAGACGGTTTACCAAGCAGATGGCTCAACGGACACACCACCGTCACCTCTGCAGGCGCACACGCAGGCAGCAGGGGCAGGCGGGAGTTTTCTCAAAAGATCCGGAGACGGGCACTCAGGAGCACAACAAAGATCGATCCGACTGAGACCAGAAAGATGGGAAAACATAAGTTTTGACACAGCAGAGAAAGTGATAGAAGGAACCATGAGGCGGGCCCTCGACCAAAGCATGTAGCTGACCTCTCACTGCCTTCATCCTGGAGTTGTACACCGAAGAGAGCAGTATCGCCTCCGCAGTACGCCTTCTGCCCTTCTTGTGACTGCAACTCCTGCTGATGCTGCTGTACCTCCACATTGTTCCCCCGCCCTTCCCCCCCCCTCTCTCCTTCTTAGCAACAATCCCCTCCTTTTGTTCTTCCTTGAAGCAGCCCTCATCCTTTCCCTGTGCCTTCTGCATGAAGGGGGCGATGACAATCGAGAAGTATGTGGAAGAAAAACAGCACGTCGAAAACCATGCATGCCATTGAAGGTTTACAGAAAGAAATGTACACAACAAGAACGCCAACATTGAGGGAGAGAGAGAGAGAGAGAGAGAGAGAGAGAGAGAGGAAGAGAAAGCGAGCGAGAGAGAGAGAGAGAAAGAGAGAGAGAGAGAGAGAGAGAGAGAGAAAGAGAAAGAGAGAGAGAGAGAGGAAGAGAGAGAGAGAGAGAGAGAGAGAGAGAGAGAAGGAAGAGAGGGAGAGAGAGTGAGAGAAAGAGAAAGAGAAAGTGAAAGAGAGAAAAAATATGTATGTATGTGTGTGAGAGAGAGAGAGACAGAGAGAGGGAGAAAGAGAGAGAGAGAGAGAGAGAGAGAGAGAGAGAAAGAGAAAGAGAGAGAGAGAGAGAGAGAGAGAGAGACGAAGACCCTTCATTCTATGAGCACCACCACATCGCTTTGCAGATTTCTGAATCAATATTTAAGAGACGATCGACAGCATCAATTCTCTTTGACGCAACAGAAGGAAAGAGACGGCTCCCAGGAGACTATTATGATATGGTCGCCGTTCAAGCTTACCCTCTACTTTAACGCTTTCTTTCTGGCTAACCGATTTTTGATGCACGCATCATCCAAGGGTTCTCCCCGGCCTGTTTTCCGCCCTCCTTCCGCTGGACATCCCTCAAGGGCATCCACTGCATGCTCTCAGGAGTCCTTTCCATTGCTTTGTACGCCTGCACAGATACACACAGGCATGCAGGTAATATTAATGGATGGTGAATGCATGATGAGACGTGGTAACGTATAGCAAAGTGAGGAGACAAAATCTGGGAGCCCCAGAGAGTTCGGCACATATATATACACTCGGACTCCTTACAGAAAAGAAACTACGACATTAATTGAAGAGGCGCCACGCTTCATAACTTCACTCCAGCAAAAATCATGATCAGAGGAGTCACGAATTTAAAGGACGATTAGTCGGGCAGACTTTCGAGACGCAACCCATATTCTTGAAGGGCTGACCACTGTTGTTTGGCTTGCATGCGGCTCGGTCTGTATATCCCCTTTGCCATCTCTGCCTGCACTTCAAAAAACGCAAATAGTTCCAGATATAAATACTGTCACTCAGGCAGGTCGCAAACAGTTGCGAACACGTCAACACAGAAAGGAGACGGAGATCTATATATACGAGACCTCCAAGGTCTCTTGAAAAGCTGGTTGGATCTATCAAAAGCATCGATCGACATAACTCAGAAAGGCTCCATGCAGAATAACGCTTCCTAGGATAAAATCATGGATATTTAGAGCAATCACAATGCAGTGAATAAAGTGATGTAAGGAGGGCCGGTATGAGTCTGGAACTCACGAAAGTTTTAAGGGACGAATCGAGAAATGCAACACCAACCTGATCAAGTCAGGCTCTTCCTTCCGGAGGAGCTGTAGAGCCTCGATCTGCACACAAAGGCCTGCGATCAATAAAGGGCAGATTTAAGAAGGAGACGAGGGATCTCTAAGTCATGAAATGCGATCGAACTGAAGACAGATATCTTCACTTGGAAGGATAGCCCGCAGTTTTCTCTCCTTCAACTCTTGAAAGCACTTCTCCTGTCTGGAGACAGCATCCGAAAACAACCCTGACGGTTTTTTTTGGAAACCTCTCAGGTGGTACTTCATGCCAAGTCTGGGGTGACTATGGGTGACTGGCTCAGTGACTTATACAACGCGGTCGGATTCTCAAAACATCTCGAAATCAGCTCGAAGGGAAAAGATGGGAAAAGTCAGCAGGATACGCGACGTCGCGTTTAATTGTAGTTGCATGATCGACACGACAGTGCATGGGCGCGGCGGCGCGCAGTGCGCGCCGACGTTGTCATGGTGGTTACTCCGTTTTCTCCCGTTGTCAGGTCCGGCGTTGAAAGGGGGGCACAGACAAAAGTGCTTATATCCCTTCGAAACGTCGATCGTGGATGGTGCAATACTGCATGCCGGGATGCTTTTTTATGATTAAGTCGATCGGCCCAGATCGGCCACACGCCCCTCTTTTTTCAAAATGCTTAATTAGAGGATTTAATTAGAGAGATGGGGAACTCACTAAGCGATCACTTAACAATTGTTATACACTTAATTGCAGTATATTACAGTAAGCTATAATGAGCAGATTGAATCATACAACTCAAGTAAAATTAAAAAATTAACGTTCAGAGTGCATGTAGGAGCCGTTAGGGGCCTTCTTATAGAAAAATTTTTACGTGTCGTTTAGTTGGGCGCAAATGGTAACTATGTATGCACTAGTGTGTACAATTGTGCATACAAGTAACGGTACAACTCAGGATGAATCATAATCAAAAGTAAAATTCGTAAAATAAGATTTATAAAGATAATTAGACATAATTTGGACCTAAAATGATCCCCAATGTTACGGACCTTTGGACCTAGGCTTGATTTGGTCCTTAGAGTAATACAGAGAATTAATAGCATTAAATACATACTGTAATACAAAGGCATGTACGTCTGTATCTCAGCCTTTGCAATACAGATTGATTGAGCCTGTTAGAAGGACCGAGTCTTTCCTGATCGATAGGGAAGGCTCTTGTGTGTCTGATAGATTTTCTGTATGTAGAACTTGTGGGTGATTTGATTCCTAAGTTCTAGAGAGCTTAAATTAGAACATTGGTCAGCAGAGCTTCGGGTGCGACCGGGGAAGACAAAATTCCCACAAGGAGCGGGTCGGGGTACAGGCTGTCAGAGGCGGGGGAGAGTTCTCCACCATCGATCCCCTCTGTGCATCCTTGGGCAGAATCTCTCGACTTCAGTTCTGTTCTGTCTGTTGGCTCTCTGTTCTCGCCCACTCGCAGTATCCGAGATTCCTCCAGCGAATCAGACTCAGTCCTATCTGATCCAGATTCTGAGCCACAACAGCAGCAAGCAGACATGGGGGATGCAGTCAGATTTGACAAGCTCGAGCAGATTGGGAAGGTCAAGCGAGTGACTACGGTCTTTATCCCAGGAAAAACAAACGGACAGGTCTGGTATACCACCTTTAAGGCAAAGGCAGATGCGGGAAACCTAAATGTAAATGAGAAGAAACTGTTGCTGGTAGGTCACTTTGAAGATCCTGACCTTATCCTGTGGTGGAATGAAAACTCCGCTTCCGCCACAACTTCAGACGAGGTTGATACCTTGTTCCTGGAAGCGCATGGAAGCACCGGTGTGACACAGGCGCACGCCGTCTACGGGATGGCTGACGTGCGGCTGAACCTCGGAGATGACTATGACAAATTTGTTGAACGCTTCGTCGACGTCTACATCCAGGCAAATCCAAACAGAAGAAGAAACGACAGAATCAGTTCCTTTATCAACGCGCTTTATCCCGAGCTGAGAGAAGAGCTGGAGATAGAACAGATCTACACCGATTGGGACCAATTGAAGAGGAGAGTCGGGTACCTTCATGCCAAGCAACATCCCTTCCGGATGGACGGCCCCACGGGGGTGCAACAGAGAGACGAGAGAGACGAACTGGCCGAGTTGCGGAAACGGCTCGATCAGCAAGCTGCTCAGATCGCGGCTCTGAGAGGCCGCGGCCGTGGCCGTGGGGGATTCACCGACCGGGGGCGCGGTCGCGGTAGGAGTGGCTTCGGCTATTACCCCGTCTACCGTCTACCCGTCTACGCGTACGGTCGAAGTGGCTTCAATAGCCACTTCAGAGGGGGACACGGAGGCATGAGAGGAAGAGGAGGCCACTACTAACAGTATGGAGGCAACAACGGTTTCAACAACGGTCCCCCCCGTTGCTACACTTGCAACCAGCCTGGCTACAAGGCCTCCAATTGTCCTATACAGGGAAACGACCCGGGTGGATTGGCGTAGAGGTTCCCCAGTCCACCCAGCAGTTTGCGAAGCCTCGTCCTCTCCCGATTCCCCCGTGTATGCGTGTAGAAAAGAAACATGTAGACTGTGAACGAGAGGACGACAATCAGAAAGGAAGAGTCCCAAAGTCGCAGGTTTCTCAGTCGCCTGTGTCCTTCCTTTCTCCGGTAAAGCATGCAAACAGACAGATCGACTCTGAACAAGCGAACTCAAAGAAAATAGAGGCAGAGATGGCAGCAGTAAAGGTCGGTCCCAGGCCTTTCGTGACAATGTTGCTGTTTGGTAAGCCTGTGTCTGTTCTTATTGACACAGGGGCGGAAACTTCGTTCATTGATGTGAATACGACTTTGCATGCTGATGCAGATGTCGACAGGCCCACGGTGGGTCTGTCCGCAGTGGGACAGACGGGCGTGTCGGTGGTGGGAGAGATTACGGCCAAGTTTTCTCACCCTTCCCTGCTGAAGAAAGTATTCCCATACCACCTGACCATCACAGAAGATTCGGGGTACGAAGCAGTCTTGGGGCAGGACTTTTTGAAGCTGTTGGACCCAGTAGTACAGTACCACTACCGTGAAGACCGTCTGGACGTTGCGGACCTCTCCTCTTTCAAGGTCTGGTACGAGGATGGAAGGAAACCGATGCATGTCTCCGCCTTCACGTGCACGAAAGTCCCCAAAAGAGCGAGGGCTCTTGTGCGTGTGCAAGTTGAGGGGATGGAAGGGGAGGAGACGGTCATTTTAAGAAGGAATTACCCGAGGGGGTTTCCGGGACTTACCATCTCAGACCAAGTAGTAGACGTCAAAGCTGGAGTCGCCACAGTAGAAGTCATGAACATCGCCACCAACCTCATCCGCTTAGGACCAAATTCACTCCTGACTTTTGCAGAGCCGTTCTCTCGTGTGTCGTCCGTCGCCGCAGTCACCGCCAATGCTCCCGCCTCTGCCTACACATAGCAACCGCCGATTCCCAAGAAAGAAGACTTGCCTGTCCCTGCCCCTCCCTTGCAGAAGCTTCCGCCTGTGGATCTCTCTCACCTGTCATGCAAATTGAGGGAGAGATACGAGAGGGTCCTTCAAGAATATTCCGATCTCTGGTCTCGCTCTTGTTTCGATATTAGAGAGCTGAGAGTGGATGGAAAGCCTTTTGAGGTGACCATTCCTACTGGAGATTCCCCTCCCATTCGCTGGAACCAAGACAGAATCCCGTACCACCAGAGAGAGCATGTGAAGAAGGAGTTATAAGAGATGGAAGAAGGGGGAGTGATTCGTCCCTCCACTTCTCCGTAGGCTGCCCCAGTCGTTCTAATCAAGAAACCAGATGGGACGACCCGTTTCTGTCTAGATTTCCACAAACTGAATCAAGCCACCAAGAGAGATCTTTTTCCCCTCCCCCGAATTTAAGAGACACTCGACCGCCTTGCAGGAGCCAAGGTGTTCTCAGCACTTGATTATACCTCCGGCTTCCAGCAACTCCGCATACACCCCGACCACGCAGAGAAAACCGCCTTCGTCACTCCGTTCGGACTTTATGAATTCACCAAGATGCCCTTTGGGTTGGTAAATGCCCCTTCTGTTTTCCAGAGAGCCATGAATTTGGTTCTTACAGGTCTGTCCAGAGACCTCGCTCTTGTTTATGTCGACGATATCATCATCTTCAGCCGATCTCATGATAAACACATCCAAGACTTGAGGGAGGTTTTAGGTTTGGTGAGGAAAGCAAATTTGAAGCTCAAACTCGAGAAGGCACAGATTGCCATGACAGAGGTGGAGTATTTGGGATATACGGTGTCAGAGAAGGGGGTCAAACCGAGCAGAAAGAACATCCGGAAGATTTTGCAGTGGGAGCCACCGCGGGACAGGAAGGAGCTCCGCTCTTTTCTGTATCTGTGCTCCTACTACCGTCATTTTATTGCAGGCTTTGCTCGTCTCTCCTTCCCTCTTTTTCAGATGTTACTTCCTGCAGATGAGCAAGGCAGACCGGTCCCGTTTGTTTGGAATGGAGAAAGAGAGGAAATTTTTGGGGAGTTGAAAGAGAGGCTGACGACCCCTCCGATTCTCGGCTTCCCAGATATGAGCCTGCCGTTCAGGGTGAAACCGGACGCATGTGAAGTGTCTGTGGGAGGCGTGCTCATGCAGATGCAGAGGGGAAGGGAAGTGGTAATTGCGTATGTCAGTAGGGGGTTGAGTGTGGCAGAGAAAAATTATAGCCCCACCGAGAGGGAGGCCTTGGGGGCTGTCTACTGCTGTAAGCAGTGGAGGCATTACCTGTTTGGGGGGGCAGCATATGTGATCACGGATCATAAACCAAATTTAGCGATGTCCGACCGCAAAGTGACTGTAGCGAACAAAAGGGTATACAATTGGGCGTTAGAGTTGCAGGAATACGGGTTGACGTTCGTTCATAAGGCGAGGAAGGAACATGTGGACGCAGACGCCGTTTCCCAACAGCCATAGCCTCCCCCGTCTCTTCCCGCCTCCGTAGACAGCGGGGTCCCTTTGTGCCGTCACTGCAATCAGCCTGCTGACGGTAGCAAGGAGATCCGATCTAGCATGGCTGCCGCCCTGGCAGGTGTGCAGGCAGGTGTGTCCCCTTTGCAGGTTGAGAGGGGCTTTCTGGACCGTGTGAGGGAGGAGTTACCGAGAGACCCCTTGTTGAAGGATCATTTCAAATACTTTGCAGAGGGGGTGTTGCCTCGGGAGGCAAAGAAGGCGAAGCAAATTCTGTTGGAGGAAAGTGCGTTTGAAGAGAGAGGAGGTTTGTTGTACAGGTACAAAGGAAGGGGGACAGAAAGGAAAGAACAGTTGGTGGTGCCTAAGACGTGCAGAAAGACGGTTATGGTGATGAATCACGATCACCAGTTAGGGGGGCACCCAGGGGTAAATCGGCTGACAGAGAAGACTCTCTTACACTTCTGGTGGCCAGGTTTGAGAGCAGACGCGAGGGAGTGGGTCGCTTCCTGCCGAGAACGCAAAGAGAGGCTCAAGCCAAAAGTAAAGAGAGCACCCCAGACTGTGCCCGTGCCTCCCCGTCCTTGGCACACACTCGGCATTGATGTGTCAGGGCCCTTTCCGACAAGCAGGAGGGGAAACAGATTTGTGCTCGTTGTGACAGACCATTTTGGAAAGGATGTGGAGATGTTTGCCCGCCCTGAGCTGCCCGTTCATGTCGTAGCACAGATTCTGGTCGATGAGATTCTCTTCAGGCATGGTCCCTTTGAGGTTCTCCTCTAATTTCCTGGCAGAAATCGTGAGTGAGGTGTTGAAGATTTTGAGAGTGAGGAGGAAGGTAATAGCAGGGTACCACCCTTAGTGCGCAGGACTGACAGAAAGATACAATCAGACGTGGGAGCAAGGGGTTGGAAAGCAGTTGAGAGCAGAGAACGAGCTTAATTGGGATCTGTATTTGCAGCCCTTCAATTTCTCATACCGGATGACCCCGCATTCCGAGACTGGATTGACCCCATTCCAGTTGACCCATGGGTATGAGCCGACCCATATGCTGCGAGTAGAGCCCGTCTCGTCAGAGACCCGTTCCCCTTCAGTGGCTTACAACGACTACTACAGCGTGATCCGTCAGAACAGGTTGGAGTTGATTGAGACGGCACGAGCGAGGATGGAGAAATCGAGGCAAGAGAGAAAGTGGAAGAACCCGCCCCCTTAGAAGAGCAAATTCAGAGTGGGGGATCAGATATTGGTGCGAAAGCCTGTCAATCCGCTCACAGGCAGAGTGGATGGAGGAAAGTTTACAGAAAAGTTAGAAGGGATTTATCTGGTTGTTTCCCTTCCGGATGGACGGCCCCACAACGCTGTTGTCAGGCAGTTGGGGGGAGGAAAGAGCATGACGATCTCTACAGACAGATTGGAATTATGGAGGATGGCAAAGGAAGTGAGAGAGGAGATGAAGGGGAGAAGGAGAGAGGAGAGAGAAATAGAGGAAGAGAGAGAGAAAAGCAAGAGAGCGGCGTCAGAGTCCGCATCGGATGTGATTGACGAGCTTGGCCTTGGAGAAGAGTGGCCGAGAGACAAGAAACCAGAGAGAGGGGAAGCGCTTCCCGAGTCGATGCAGGAAGAGAAGAGAGGAAAGAGAGTGAGGGCAGTTGAGGTGAAGTCGAGCAGAGAGAAGGACGGAAAGACGCATTACAGAGTTGTCTACAATGATGGTTCGTTTTTGTGGCTGCCAGAGGACGAAGTGGGAGAGCCTGAGTTGGTAAATGAATTCGAAAGGAATAAAGAAAGGATTTTGCATGGATGTGAAGACTGACTGTCCGATCCTTCATTCATGTATTCGAACGTTTTCTTTCCTTTTTCCACGCCCTTCCCGCCCGATCTTTTCACACATGTTGGCAGCGATCTGCAGCTCATTGCTTGGTTTCTTTGGCTGCTGGGAGCGCCGGTGCAGACCAGAGTCATTGAGAGAAGTGAAGCAATAAATTGTGCGGGACGCACAATCTTGTGCGGGGTGTGGTTGTTACGGACCTTTGGACCTAGGCTCGATTTAGTCCTTAGAGTAATACAGAGAATTAATAGCATTAAATGCATACTATAATACAAAGGCATGCACGTCTGTATCTCAGCCTTTGCAATACAGATTGATTGAGCCTGTTAGAAGGACCGAGTCTTTCCTGATCGATAGGGAAGGCTCTTGTGTGTCTGACAGATTCTCTGTATGTAGAACTTGTGGGTGAGTTGATTCCTAAGTTCTAGAGAGCTTAAACTAGAACACCCAAATACAAATTTCTGCACAGAGTTGACCTATACAGTCATCTCAGACAGAAGAATAATATAGTATACTAAGATAGTGTGTTATACGATTTTTTTTTTTGAATTAATATAGCCTCAAAAATAAGTTGCCCACTGAATCTCCCCATGAGTCTCGTCTTAAGAGATAAAAGTACAACTATTAATCAGTCCGCGCGGTATCTATACGAATTTTTATGCCTTATATGAGGCCGACCGTTCTAGCGACCGTTCAAGGTTTTAAGTCTAGTTTTATAAGCTGAAGAGACACACAACCTCACCGGCGTCGGAAGTCACCGCCTGGGTAAATGCCCTATAAAGATTGACCGTGAACGCCGAGATCTAGGCCAAGGTGCGCGTACAGCTTCTAACTTAAATGCCATCGCCTTGGTTTGAAAACCTGGTTTGAAAACCTAGGTGGAACCACCCGGCGAGCCGTCTAAGACTTTGGATTTTGCAAGGTCTAGTAAGGTCAGTCAATACTGAGTGGATGGTGGTTCTGCTGACCTGAATAAATGGAGAAGCATGCAGAGAGAGAGTGAAGGGAGAAGAGGAAAAGACGGAGGGATAGATGGAAGCATTTCGGATTCTCTTCTGCGCTTTATCAGTCCGAAGGGAGTACATGAATCTGCAGTAGAGACCAACCAAACGTCCTCTGTTTGCATGCACTCATGGCGGGTATTCAAACAAAAGAAGGTGAAAAAAGACAACATTTGAACCAATACCCTTCTTTCCCCTCCTCCTATCGTCCTTCTGCCTCAGATGCCACGACAGTTGGTTGGGATCTTCTCTTGGACTTCTCCACGCACTCGCACTGCCCTCCGACCCTCCCCCCAATAACCCGCGATCCAACGGCAATCTGCGCGTAGAGGGAAAACGGCAATTCCGTTCTTCCCCCATTTGAAAAAAGATACCCAAATCAACAAAAGAAGACAAAAGAAGACAGCAAAATCCATTCATTCATTCATTCATTCATTCACTCGCTCACTCAATCAATGAATCATGCAGTTGTTCAAAAGAGGAATAGAGAGGTCTGCCTGCCTGCCTGCCTCTGCGCTTCCCATCCAAGGAAGCCACATCCCATCAAGTGTAAAAAAAGGACATCATCTTCATAATATTCATAGTGTTCTCTGAAAGAAAGAAGAGCAGAACATCACACTACGAAAAGCTTGCGGATGCCGTAAGCGTCATTGAGGCCGAACAGCCCCGCAATGTACGCACACACGCGAGTCAGACGCAGAGAAGAAAGACAGAAAGATGGATAGACAGATCAGCAGAAAAGAAAGAAAAAATCGTCACTTCCTGACAAAACCCGGACTGACTTGCTCTGGTTCATGCAATATAAAACAGAGTGAAACCGTCAACAGTCACCCTCGCCCTTTCACCCCCCCCGTCTCATGTTCCTGATGCATGCAAAAGATCTTCCTTCATTCCATTCCGTCAGGGCCGAAGAACGAGAGGTTGTGCGTTGTGTGTAAGGTCCCTCCTTCTGTTCACACGAGTATGCTCCTCTAGCTGGCCGGTCGGATTGAGGAAAGAAGGAAAGAGAGCAAAAAAACACACACAAAAAAAGAAACGATTTCATCCCCCCTAACTACAAGATTACTGCGAGTGCCTAGTGTACAACAAAAGACGGCACCGCTCTCGCTCGTGCAGTGAGTGCCCCAATACCCTTTGCAAGATAACTTCCATCAAAACGATGAATGAAAACAGTCCGAGTCTCTGCCGCTAGCTTCTTTTATCACCCCCCCAATGCACTGAAAGTTCAACGACTCGACCGGGTCAGGAAAAGCTGCACACCCATGCATCCTCACCCATCCTCCCTCGAACGATGCTGATGGATATTTCTTCCTTTATTTCAGCAATAAACCGGAAGCAGAACCATGATGGAGTGCTCTAGCTGTTTGGTGAGACGAGACCTATTCCCCCCCCCCCGAAAGTCGGCGGAGTGCAGGTGGGCAGCAGAACGGAAAGAAGCAACAGTGAGGAGAGAGAGAGAGAGAGAGAGAGAGAGAGCAGAGACTTAAAAACATTTCGTCCGTCCCTCGATCTCTGACCACACACGCCAAACCCCCTAAGGCAAGGTTACCTATCCCTTCCGCGCATAGATTTGGCTTGTGCGAACCTTCTTTCCATCTCCCTCCCCTCATAACGGTGCAGAGCAAGCGAACCTTCAGCAGGACACTGCGAAAAGTTATGGAGTTCCTCCCCTGACAGATGTAAGCTCAGCGTCGTCATTACTCTTGACGCAACGGCAAACGCAATTTGCATGTACAGCAAAAAATGGCACTTCCTTTTTCACTGTTCGAAAAAAGACGCCCAACGCGACAAAAGAAGACAAAAGAACACACCCCCACTCGTTCATTCCGAAACGCATTCATACAATCATTCATTCATTCATTCATTCATTCATTCATTCATTCATTCATTCAAAAAAAATGAAAGAAAAAGGAACAGCGGGGCCTTCCTTCCTTCCTGCAGCCGGAATGTTCCTTGTAGTAAGTACTACGTTCAACTTAGCGAAAGTCGGCTGCATGTAAAAATGACATTTTTTTTGTTGAAGCAAGAACCGTGGCTCATGGCACCACGAAAGCCTTCGGAATGCCGCACGCGGCAATGGAAGAGTCACTTTGACTCTGCCATTGCCTCGCAAAAGTCTTTGAATTCATCCGGTCTTGCCGTCTCCCTTTCTGTCGACTGCCCTCATGCCTGCACCCCTCCTCGATCCCCCTCTACTGTACATTGTGCATGCAGGTGCACGCAGGACCGATGGACTTGCAGTCGCTTGTCTTTCGGCCTCGTTCTCTTCCTCGCTATCTCTCATTTTTCTGAATGGAGTTCGACGAGAGCAGTTTCGTCTTTTTCGAAGCAGAGAAGAGCGAAGAAACTAAAGAACAAAGAACGAAATTGATACAGAAGTGAAGAATGAATGAGCAGTGAATGGAGAAACAGAGAGAGAGAAGGGAGAAGAGGAGAAGACCGAGGGACAGATCGAAACATTTCGGTTTCCCTTTTACGCTTCATCAGCCCGAAGGGAGCACATGAATCTGCAGTAGAGACCAGCCAAACGTTCTCTGTTTGCATGCACTCATGGCTGGCATTCAAACAAAAGAAGGTGAACAAAGACTACATGTTGATTGACTCCCTTCCTTCCCAACATAAAACCTCCTCCTCCTGCCTCAGCTGCCAGAAGAATGTTCCGACTGAAGTTTTCTCTCTTACTCCTCCACTCGCATTGCCCCCTAAAGTCCTCTCTTTGTCCTTCCTACCTATTTGTCCTCTATGTTCTCCCTCCACACAAGCTGCTCTCATGCATGGGCTTCTTTGGTGACTTTCTGAGTACCCGCGCCCTACTTGCGCCCTATGAATACCAAACCTCAACAATCACTCCCCCTGGGCGATACACAAAAGGTAGGAGGATCTTCCTCCCATTCCGTCAGTGACAATTTCTAAGGAAATCGACGGGAGACTGCGCTTTGCGTGGAGAGAAGACCTACCAAGGCTCCTTGCAGTCCCGTACAACCTTTCTGGGGTGCACATTGAGGAAAGAAGAAAAGTGGACAAAAGGCAACCACCACCTCAACGCCAACACAGATGCCGATTGATCGACGTCTCTAGTCTACAACAAAGGAAACTAACACACTCATTCGTTCAGTGCCCCCCCCCCCCCCCCCCCCAGGATGATCCTTCAAGACCGCCATGAAACAAAGCGTCTCTCCTTCTTTTCTTGGAAATCGATAATTCTTACAGTCAAGGGACCACGCTGCATCTAGTCGGACGATACAGATTTCCGCCGTGACTCAGGAGAGTAAAGATGGGCAAAATGACGAAAAGATGGAACGACAAGAAAGGAGAACTGCACAAAAGAAGTTTCATCGGTCGATCGATCTCCAACTACAGAGGACATCACCATACACCCCAACTACATGCAGTCAGTAAGCTAGGCTGCCCCCCTCGGTGCACAGATGCAGCTTGTGCAGACCCTTCTCCCCACCCCCTCCCTTCAGCCTGGGATAGTCGCAGTGAACATTCAGCAATGCACTGCGAAAAGCTCGGTAGCGTATTGCATCGCTCCTAATCTCTTGGAACTGAACGCTTTCTCTGTCCCTCCCCCCCCCTCTCTCTGCGAGAAATGTGCCAAAGATCCCGATCCAGGCGGCCCGGGGAGTCGGAGGAGAATCAGAATCAGAGGATCCATTTCCCCAGCCCTCCCTGCAACTCAGCATGCAGAACGTGAAAAAGTGTTTCTTTCTTTCTTTCTTTCTTTCTTTTTCTTTCTTTCTTTCTTTTTCTTTCTTTCTTTCTTTCTTTCTTTTTCTTTCTTTCTCTTTCTTTCTTTCTTTCTGTCTGTGGATGTCCGGACACATTTGCGGTCGGGGGACGCGGAGAACCGCGGAGAACCAGGCAGAACAAAGCAGTGCCCCGAACGAAGGTGGCTCCAGGGGGAAATGAATGACGCAACAATTATACCAGGAAGAGACAGACAGAGGGATCCTGGGAGATGACAAGACAAACATTCATGAATGGAAGGACCACGACAGCAAGAACGAAATTGAGGACAGGCTTCCTTCTGCAAATTCGCGGGCTAAGCTGACTCAACGGACCGACCTGCATGGACAGAAAAGTCACCCCATTGCACTTCTGCATAACTGTGTACGATCTCAGGATGCTCCCGTCACACCAAGCAGCCTCGGTGGTAGGCATCCACCTGCACATGGGAAGGAGAGCAAGAAAAGAAAAAGGAATGTCGTTCAAGTGCGCTGAGAAGAGTCGGGTTCCGATCGGATGAAAGCTTCTTTCTGTTGACATGATCGCATTGATTTAAATGTTCCCAGAAACAGAAATGGTACAGCAGAGGTCAAAGGAGAGGTGAGAAGACGATCAACAGCCAGTGAGTTGCCTAAGGCCGCCAGCGAATGAAGGTGTGTGTAGTCTTCCTCTTCTTTTGTTGGGTGATTGCGCACAACACTTCGTCTTCCTATGTGGACTCTCTTCTTCTTCCTTTCTTTTGGTGCGGTCTGTTGTGGACTGACCTTCGCATATGCAAATAGCGTCGCCAGATAAGCAGGAAACTCTATTCGTATGACGCCCCAGCGGATCTCTGCCTCTGCCTCTTCCATTCCATTCAAACAAACAATCTGCAGACTTTCTCTCTCCCTATTCAACAGTCCCTCAAAGGCTCCTGTCCCTCCCCCAGACATGAGTGAATGATACCTTCGTCTCCTTCTTCGGACAGTGTCGATGCATGGGCCTTCACTTGGAAGACTCTTTCTCTTCAACGAAAATTCCCACATCCCCCTTTCCCGTTCGTCATTAAATAATATTGATACGTAAATGCCGTCCCTCACGTCCCTCTATGTGCCGGCAGCCCCACGTCATCACCCCACATGCACGGAGGCGTCTCTTGCCTCCCCCGACTCATCTATCAATCTGAAACCTGCCAAACCAGCACGGAAACATATGAGCAAGCAGAACAGAAGACTGAGGCATCCTTGAGAACCAGTATTTGAGCCTTTGCCACAAAGTCATTCCCTCCCTTCCCTCTGTCCCCACTGCCGCTTTCCAATCCTTTCTGATCAAATACCGCCAAAAGATCACTCCGCCGTAGAACCTGATGTACCATCTGCACATGTCCAATCGAAAGTTCCGCCATTTGGTGACAGACCAGGGCTCACCGATGGGCGGGCCGTCCCATGCATCTCGTCTCATGTATTTCGGCATACCGAGTTCGTTGAAACCGATAATTCTTAACCACCGAGTCACCACCTGTCTTCCCTCCACTCGTGTCTCCTCTTCTAGCGCTTCTCTCGGGAAGAAGAGAGACGGGTCCTGTCGGGGCAGTGCGGGCTCGTGTTCGTCCATCAATCCGACCATCTGGGCGTCGGAGATGATCGTGCGAAGATCAGGGTAAATGTCTGTGGGGGGGGTCTCCTTTTGAAACCAGGCCCCGCTGGCTGCAACAATCCACGCCTCCCTGATTGGCTGCCTGCAAATTGGGCACTTGCATCTTGTGTGGGCTTGAGGATTAAAGAGGCTGCTCACCCTGATGAGCGACTGGATCAAACAGTCCTCGTGAAACCGGTGCCCACAAGAGAGACGGCAAGTCTCTTTTGTTTTGCTGCAGGACCAGCAAGAGGAAGAGGAAGAGGGGGTCTCCATGGGTTCCAGACAGATCACGCAGTCATCGGGGGTCTCTCCTTCCTCTGTCTGGTTGGGAGTGACCGGGAACGGGGGTACAGTCTGTGAGGAGACGGGATTCCCTGTTTCGTCTGTAATGCTGCGATGGGTGTGTGGAGGGGAGTGGTGGTCGGTCTCTCTCGCGATTGTACGGCTATAGTCGGTCTGGTGAGGGAAGGGGCTGGGAGTGTTCACTTGGTCTGTATTCTCAGGCTCAGTAGGGGGAGTGGGAGGCGCCCTCTCAGAAGAGACACCCTGGGACGGCGCCGCCTGTGGCAGCGAGGCTGTAGAAGAAAGTCTGTCTGGAGGGGGTGTTCGCGGGACAGCCTCATTGGCGGTGGTGGTTGGACTTGGTTCTGCAGAAGGGGGTGGCAGTGGACGCTGAGCGGGCGAAGCTGGCTGATCAGAAGGAGGGGGGCCTCTGGAGGGCACAAACCAGGTGCGTTCGATACGAGTCAGTCTGATAACATAACGAGTCACCCGTCTCTGAAAGAGAACGTCCCCCGGATAGAAACAGATCCCGGAATGGGGGTGCTGTGGAGCTCTGAAGGGCTGAAGGAAGTACAATGAATGCATTGCTGACGGGCTGTGCGGGGTAGGACAAGAATGCACGCACAAAGGAGGGCCAGCCATTGGAGAGAATTTGGCAGACAGCAAGGAGACAGGAAGCTAACCAACTTCGTCAGAACTTCCCCAGCGTGTGGTACCTTGCTTCAGACTTAGACAAGACGGTTTCTCATGTCCACTTGAGGTTAGAGGTAAACGGTCGTGACGAACAGTCAGCTTTTGAATGCAAGGAGGACAAATGTGTGAACTTAGTCCTGAGAATCAGTCAGCGAATTTGGTGGCACTTCATTTGTACGAGTTCAGTTCAAGCTCATGGCCCCGGAAAGTTCAGCTGGGGGGGCACTGATGGCAGGACTTTGCAGGACTTAATCGTGAAAATCGCGCTTTTCTGGGCCGCGTCGCTGTCAACACGTCACCACAGAAGTCAGCTCGGCGCATTCACGCCGGAAAAATCGCAGTCGCGCCCGAGAGCGCGATTTGTGTGCCTGTGGTCACATTATTGACTCACATAGCCTCAGCATGCCTCATCTAGGTAAGAGACACCTTCACAATCAGACTCCAGACATCTCCAGACCTTGCTTCCAGAGAAATAGAAGGCTCTGAGTGATTCTGGCAGGGGGTCATAGCACGATCGAGACTGACCACGTCCGTACCAGACTGACGAAGATATGGGCATCTGCAATAGCTGCTGCTCAGTCGGTCAGACTGCCGCTCGCGACCGTGAGCAGGAGGAACTCATTGTCCCGTAAGTTGGCTGATTGAGAGTCCCCCGTGCAGATGAAGCGTCTAGCATCTTTCATGATTGAACCGTTTCCTCTGGTGTGCAGGCAGAGGGAGCAGAGGCCCCGAGAGCCGGAGCCGGAGCCGGTACGTCTTTCCAGCGATTTCAGTGATGTGTCCTGACATTTTGTTTAAACAGTTCATTGAATCGCCCGTCTACCAGTCGCTCTATGGCTAGTCCGATCGTACAGAGTGTACCCGTGCAAAGTAAATGCAACTTCAATGTTCTGGCTCGGTCTGTGATCTCTTTTAGCGAACATCGAGAAGCTGTCTCCATTTTTGTGGTGCACTGTCTGCGCTCTCTGGTCTCCGTCTCCGTTCCCACACTGTTGAAACTTCCATACATGCATTTATACACGACCATGCATTCATTAGCATTCATGATTTTATGTGCAGGGCTGCCCTGCTGATACTCCTGGCGCTTCGGGAGGACCTGGTGCATGATGCGGCCTCCCGCCCCTTCTCCGAGCGATGCAACGTCTCCAAACTCATCTTTTCCACCAAACACAAGAAGGGGGCCTCTTCACTTCAAGGGAGGCCTTCTCTCCGGAGGCTGTCTGTTTTTTTTTTAATGTTTTTCAATCTGTCCTGTCTTTCCCAGTGTGTGCGCGTGAGGTGTAAAGGGGGGGAAAAGAAAATAAAAAACCCAAACGCAAGAGGTCATGACAGAACAGATGAACACAGTAAGGTGACAAATGATACAGTAAAGGAAAGAGGGAGAAGGGAGGAAAGTTGAAGGGGCAAAGCCACTCTTCCAGAGCAGCAGCTTCTCTCTTTTGATGTTTCGTAGATGGGGAATTCTTTCTCCCCCTGTCCCTTTTAAAATGAATGAATGAATGAGTGAACACCTCGATGGAGGTGCAATCATTTTTCTTCTTTTGTTGCATCCACTTGCTTTCTTTCATTGTGACTTTTGACATCGTGGTCAACGTCTTTTTTTCAGACAGTAAGGGCGGAATTGCCGTCTTCTGTACAACTACAGTTTTATGCATGCAAACGTTTTTTTTTCTCTACAAGCCATGTGCACTTTTCCGATCTGATCCTGACAGAATGGAATTATGTGAACCGACATACAGTATGATGCAACTGATTGTCAATGAACGCGTAATATCGCGTGATGAGGAACTGTGCTTCAGATCGATTATTGAGTGCATGAACGTGTTTGAAACGAAGCAAGAACACTTGAGCACAAAGACAAGATCATCGCATGTCGAGACATCTTTACGGTAATGGGCGGGATCCAGTTTATCAAAAAAAAGTTGAGCTCGCGTGCGGGTCAACGCGCTTTGAAATTCTTCATGCAGTGCATCTGATATTACAGGCCGTAACAAATCGTGCAAGCGGCGCTGCGGCAGGCGTATTGCCTTGCCTTTTCACGTCCTTGCCTCGGTGTTGTGAACAACTTCTTCCTTGGCCAATGGCATATATTTTCGCAAACTTCAACGCAAAGCGACTTACAGTTTCAAGGTTTCACTGTTTCATTCATAGTTTCATGATTATGACTAAACAGCTAGCTAAACAGTCGATCTAAATATCGGTCATTAAATGAGGGCAGAAAGCAGCCTTTGTAAGAATCATCATATTAAAGAATGATTAGAAAAATTTTAGTCGTTCTAGATTAAAACACAAAAAAATGAAAAGATATCTTAACATGCATGCATAATGCTTACGTTAGCTTATATATTCATATCTAGATTTATAGCTGAACGCTAAACGCCTATACTATGGGCCGATGGCGATGGCGTATGATGATGATGATGATGAGATTTGTATTAACGCAAGCCGCCGTTGAAGCTGATATCTAACAGAAGACCGCAGGAATTCGTATAGTATGGAATCTAGTAGTACGGAACTAATAAAATCTTATGTAGACTTCCAACAAGCTCAGCTGAGCTAAGCTAGCCCGGTCAGACCAGGTCTGGTCTATTGTAACATACAAGTGAAGCAATACTATTATTCATCATAAATAATACTAGGAATAATAGTCTATTCTCAATCACATACTCTAGTATAGACTCAATGTAAGAAATATTACAAACTCACCGAAACTCTGGTCTATAAGATTTTTATAGACCCGGGGTTTTTCAGCATTTCTATAAAATTTAAGTCTACTATATAAAATTGGGGATGAATAGGGATGAACTTGAACTTAGCATAAAAAGTTTCAACAGTTTATACCAATCGATCTATATAGATGCCCATTTATATTTAAAAGTATATACTAAGGACTAGTATGTACCATGCTGCTAGCCATGCTAACGTATAAATGGAGTGAACTGCTGTCGTAAGTGAAAGAACAAATCTGCCTCGTGCGGTACCGCCGAACGCTAGACGCCTATTTATAGGCCGATGGCGATGGCGTATGATGATGATGATATACTATGCTGACAAGTGTGGATCCGAACTGCTTCATCTTCACTAAAGTTTAAATACACATTGTGCAAGAGGCGCCGGAAGAGCTCTCCGTCTCCCCCCCCCCCTCTCTTTCACTGTGGAAGAGAAATATCTCTCCTCAGACACTTCAGGATCGACATGCATGTACACCCGCGTACGCTGACATCACAATCAAACAGCCGGGAATTCCAAGCCACTTGAACGCATAACATGTATAGCGAATGAATGAAGTGCATGCAAGAAGACGCATTGTAGCGGGCATGATCCAAAAAAAGTGCATGAATGCATTGCCGAGACCTCTGTCTCTGTGCAATGGCCTATCAGAATTGCGCAGCATTCAATCGCTCGAGAGAGCGCCTTCAGCTGATTGCCGATCGTAGTCTCTCTTTGTCCCTCTCCTTTGCCTCTCTGTCTATGAATCTTCAGTCTCATTCAACTCTTGCTCAAGCCTCCCCTCCCCTTCTTGTGATACCTCCTCTGCCGCCTCTTCCTCCCCTGACGCACTCTCTTCCTCCATTCCCCCCTCTTCCTCTTCCTCGAAAATTGATTCTAATTCATCAAAGTCAAATTCCTCTTGCTCAACCCCCTCTGCCTCCTCTTCCTCTTCTGGTGGGTTTATTTCAAGCTCATAGTTTGCATTCCTCACCAGTCGAGGAGGCTCTCCTCCAGAGAGACGGAAGGCCTCGATCTCATCTGCAGACTGGAGCTCCACCACCCGACTCTCCGAGAGATCTACTCCCCAAGGCACGTGATCGTCGACGTCGTACTCCTCCCCTTCCTCTTCCTGTCCCTCTTGTACCACTTCCTCTTCTTCTGTTTCAGACGAGGTCTTAGCCTCCTCCTCAACTTCCTCTTCCTGTCCCTCTTCCTCTTGTACAACTTCCTCTTCTTCTGTTTCAGACGAGGTCTTAGCCTCCTCCTCCACTTCCTCCTCCTCCTCTCCCTCAACTGCCTCTGAGGAATTCTCTTCCTGACTCTTCCCTTCCCCCTCCTCTTCAGACACAACACTCAAATCCCCCGGCGCTGTGTTCGACTCCTCCTCTTCGTCCCCTCTCTCTGCCTCCTTCTCCATTTCTGTTTCTTCTTCCGCGATTTCTTTTCCAAAGTCCGTGAGGATTCCCAGAAAGCACGTCACCCTCTTTCTGAGAGACACCCTCCTTCCCGTCTCCTCCTCTTCCACGCAGGTGGACGGGGGGGAAAGGGGGCTGATGAACTCATCGAAGAAATCGACCAGCGCATCCATGTCGCAGAAGTTCGCGTCCACGATTGCGCCTGCCACCTTCCTGGCCGCAGTGATGTCATCGAAACTACTCGTCTCCTCCTCCTGAAGGTAATTCAGCGCTACCGCCCCAGCGATGGCCTCCCACTCGGCATCGGGGGTTTTCACCAGAGAGAACCTGCAGGGTGTGTGGTTGCATGGTGAGGGGAAAGGGAACGATTTGGCCAACGAAATGGAAGACCTCTCGAGAGACACGGACCAAGGTAAGAGAGAAACAAGGAAAGGACGGGAGGGAAAAGAGGGTAGGCAAAGGGTCATTTTTTGCCTCAATGCGTGGCTCGTATCGCCAAACTATCGTCTTAGACCAAACCGAAGTGAATAGTGAAAATTGACCTCCATCAATTCATGTGCTCACAGGCACAGTCTGCAACATCATGAGGGTGTCGCAGTTCTTCGTTTGTCTATCATGCCCTTCCCTACTCTTAATTCTCTGCCTTCTTTTCTGCTTCTCTCCCTCTTCTGATTCCCTCCTCGCACCCCTTCATATATCTATCTGTAAGTACAGACAGACCTGAAATCGACCAGCATCTGTTCCAGAAGAGGTTCCAACGATTGCGCCTCGATGAGATTCTCGTCGTCTCCCATCACCTCCAGGCTGATCGTCACGCCCTCACGATGCACACGGGAATCAACCTTGAAGCTGTGGTCGGACGTGCGGTCGGCCAGGTAAGTGTTTGCGAAACTGCACATGGTTAAGGAACGCAGTTTGGGCACAAGGTTGAAGAAATCCATCACAATAATGTCTGAGTGACAATAAGTGACGTTTTGGATCAGTGAGAGATAAAACGGAGAGGAGGGGAATGCTTAATTTCATGCAAAAGCATAAAAGTGGCGATGCCCCGTCTCGCTTCTGCTGGATAGAAGCACAAAAGCATTCATCGGTGTATGAAAGCTCTGCGAGTCCAATTTTAGAAGCAATCAAGAAAGTCCATATTCTCGGGGTGATCTTGTATTCAACGAGCATTCGAAAGCAAAAACGTGGTCCCGGAGATCGCAGGACAAAAAGCAGGCATTCAGGAAAGGTTTTTCCAAAACAAAAAGTGCAAAGCAAAGGCTAAAAACAAAAGGGAGCCAGAATGACATGAGACAACGGCAAAGCAGAAGATAAGAAAAGAGACAATAAAAGCGACGAGGAGAAGATCAACAAAGAAGAACCGACCAACGAAGCAGAGCAGGGGAGACGGAAAACAGAGAAGAAGACCAGAGGAGACAGCAAAGAAGGGAAGGATCAAACAAGACCAGGAGAGAAGAGACGGCTGAAATGGAGTTGGAGAAGTGAGGAGAGAAACGCGTATTAGTGGAGGCTTTGTACAGGAGAGGAAAGAAAGAAGACCTACACGTTGATGAAGTGTGCCAGGAGGACCGCTCGAGCCTTAGTGATAGTGTTCCAATCTTCGGGATACCTCTGGTTTTCGTCTCTCTGTGCCAACACTTCTGGAGCATCCCTCAAGGACAGATGGATACAACAGGAAGACCGCCAAGCTGCCGTACCTAGGAGATCCGAAGGGCCACCAACCTCCACCGATCCCTCATCATCTTCCTCTTCCCCTCTCTCTTCCCCATCTTCCTCCTCCTCTTCCTCGTACTCCTGCTTCTCTTCATTCACCCCCTCTCCCTCTCCCTCTTCTGCCTCTGCGTCGTCTTCCTCTTCCACTACCCGGGTGACTTTCATTGTCCTTTCTCCCCACACAGGCCAGGCCAACTTGATGGAGTCGGGCCATCTGGGAAGTTCGATTCTGAAACCAAAGAGAGAACATACAAGGAGACAATTAAGAAAGAAGTCTCAATTTCGTACAGCCAAACCACCCGATCTCACAGACAGACATGTTCTGATCGATCGATGGAGTCAGACCTCCCTCCATCTCGTTCATTCGTTTTGTTTGCAATTTTGATCAGAAAGGAAGGCACGAGTCAGCAACACCTTCGGAACAAAAAGAAAAAACAAACGATACGTTCGGCCGGCCACTCCAAAGACAAAGACGATAGATACACAGCGAGTACTTCTCTCTGAGCCGTTCCGACCTACTTTTCAGATTTCGCAGCCCTCCTCTCTGATCGGAGATGCGAAGTCCCAATCTTTGGAAGTGCGTCAATGGCCTCGCACTCATCGAACAGAGGCCCCTTGGTGGGAAGCCACTTCAGCGTGCTGGTGGCCGTCTTGCTGGCAGTCACCAGACTCATGTTGCCCCTTGCACGCACGAAGGCAGCAGAAGGGCCGAGGGCACGGAAGACCGTTGACGCCACTCTCCGTGCTGCCTTTCTGAAGGTCGGATTGACCATCAGTTTCTCTGGAGTCAGCCTGTGGACAGTCTCCTCCCCTTTGCTGCCCTCCTCTGGAACCTCAGAAGGCAAATCCGCATTCAGTCTCTCCAACTCTTCGGAGAGAATCTCGAGCTCATCCATCTCCCCCATGCCGTCGGGAGAGAGGAGAGCGTCGATCCAGGCACTGCAAGGAAAGAAGTCAAATTTATGCATTTACTTTCATACAGAANNNNAAAAGAATGAATTAATTCTGTATGAGAGGAGACCGTCGATCCAGGCACTGCAAGGAAGGAAGACGAATTCATCCATCGCCTCAATGACTGACGTGAGGAGACGTAAACGGGCGTTGAAGCAAAAGACTGATACCGGACTACAGAAAACAGAGCGACGCTGAAGAAACATGGTTCAAGGCATGGGATTGTCCACACACACATACACACACAGAGGGAGAGAGAGAGAGAGAGAGAGAGAGGCTTATACCGACCGTCCTGCATCTGCAGTGAAAGAGTTCAGTCTGTATTGTGTTGTCCGTTGCATCACTCTCATCCTGTGGAGAAGAGAGCTCATCGCGATCAGAGCGTCGTCGGACCGGACGTCCTTCTCGAGAGCCGCCGCCCTCTGACGGAACGCGTTTTTGACCACCTTCATTGCCTCTTGGGGAGACACTTCCTGCATTCGCACAGAAATAAAATGGATTCCCTTTTTCATTCACTGATATCGACTTTGGGGGGTAATTCACGACTGTTATTCTACTGACGTCACTGTGTCAAGGGACAGATCAGGCACAGGTACGCACACAAAAAAAGAAAGAGGGCGCAAAAAAACAAAAAAGGAGAACAGAAAGCGCTACAGACAGGAGGTCACAGCAAGAAGCGGCCAGAGAGGAAAGAAGACAGAAGAAAACTCAGACTGCCTACAAAGGCTCAGACACAGCACAAGCAATACACGAAAGATGTCTCCGCAAGCAAATGCGTCAAGCAGGTGGACACAGACTTTTGATCATTCTCACTTAATTCTCAGGGACCCACCCCCCCCCACCCCCACCCAGTACACACATATACAGAGAGACGAGGGAGAGGAAACAGCGTCTTTTGTCCTCTGGGGGATTCACACGTTTCAATTCTACGTGAGTATGTCGCTTGATTTTTCTGAAAGGTACCGAAATAAATCAACTAACTAACTCACTGGATCAATTTTGTTCAATCCAGGCAGTCCGTTCTTCTTCACAGCCTGGATACAATCCTTCTCTGCCAGCCCCACGAAGACCGCCAGTGTCTTTCCGAACTGCTCGATGGATCTCTTCACGTACACAGGCAGCCTCTCGGAAGGGCCCTGGAAGAACAGGACCAGCTTACCCTCCTCAAGGTCAAGCTTCCACGTTCGTGAATGTCCTGAAGGGGGAAAGACGGACACACAGAGAGACACAGTGAATCTCCTGAAGGGGGAAAGACGGACACACAGAGAGACGCAGTGAATGTCCTGAAGGGGGAAAGACGGACACACAGAGAGACGCAGTGAATGTCCTACAGACAGAGAGAAAAATGAGAGAACGTCAGAGAGAGAGAGAGAGAGAGAGAGAAACCGATTGACTATCGAAGAGCAGCCCTTTGTGGAGCCACGATTGTGCATAAGACTCTTCAGGAATAAGAGCACACTGAAATCACAGAGTTGGAAGACCAGATAGCTTCGCATGTCTGTTTGCCGATGTATCTGATTTCCACCCGACCGACTTAACCGAAAGAGAGCCAGATAGTCCTCTCCCGATCATCGTAGCCCAAGAACTGCCTTCTACACTCGTGCTTAGGCAATCAAACGCAGAGTGCCCGTGGAAGGAAGTAGAAAGGTCGGGGACATGAAGGAAGGGTCAACCGACGCACGCAACAATACAGAGAGAGACTTGCAGATAAGGCACACACATTTCTTTTTCTTCGCAATTCTCCTCACGAAAACAGGAAGAAAGGAAGGAAGGAGTGCACAAAGAAGAGAGAGAAATCTACTTAGACCCACTCACCTGCCATTCGTCCCAGCGCGTCGCTCTGTCCACACGTGTCGTCCCACACTTGAAGGAACAGGCGGAGGAAGACAGCAGAAAGAGGCGATTGACGAACAGCCTCCTCCAGAGGCATCAGAACTTCAAAAGATGCTGCACCGTTCCACCCCCCATCGTCCCACCGCACCCCGTCAGCCTGGATATCCGATCGGATCACCACTCTCCGACTCCCCCCCCAGGCCTTGTGTCCATTGATCGTCACAAGTCTCTCCTCAAACTTTCTTCCATCTCCATCAACATCGATCGCCTGAAGGGTCAAATCAGGCACAGACCTCACAGGGGAGTAGTCTGCCCCCAAGTAATCGATTGGGTCGGACTCATGGAGGAAGTTCAGCATTCCGTTTTTCTCAATTCTCTCTAGGTTCTCCTCCACCCAGTCTTCAGAAGGTTCTGCAACTTCTTTCTGCGCATCCTCATGAGACCTTGCGGATGCCACCGTGATTGCACGTTCCTCTGTGAGGAAGGATCGGGCAATGGACCGGAACAACCTTCGAATTCTGTCCTCGTTCTCCAGCTTCGGGTTCTTGCCCTCCTTCCTCATCTGCTCGTCCTCTCTCTCCACAGTCTCCAAGTCGGGAGCCACCACACGGTGCATCAGGACCTGCAGGCAGGCTCGATCGATCGAACAAGTTATTTGGTCGTCCAGTTGAGGGGGGAAAAGGGAAAGAAATAGAGCACGGAAGCAGAGACAGACAATCACTACAGTGGGAGGGAGAAAAGTTTGACTTTGTTGTATTTTCTTCTCCCTCCCTTTTCGCACGGGAAGTGCTGTGCCGTTTCTTTATGTTCCCTCAAAGGCCTGCTACAGTGATGGTGCTGAATTTGCTGTGATTTGATGAGAATATTTTTAAGTGTGCCGTTTCCCCCGATCAATCTTCAAGCTTGAGACAGTACGGAGTGTGCTGACTTACATTCTTCCGTCCTCTCCCCTTATCCTTCGCGAGACCGCTCGCGGCCACAGCTCCAAATTCCATCAGCACCCTGCCCTCATCCTTTGTCCCTGTCGCCCAGGAGTTCGTCGACTCCAGCCCAAAGCTCAAGGAGCGGCCCCCATGCATGGCGCCTGTGACCTGCACAGCGCTCCACGTGTTTCTGATCACCTTCAGAAGCTTGGGGTCGAGTCTCTCGAGAGAGTTCACAAACATGCAAACCTTCGAGGAGACGTGGCCCAGATGCTCCTTCCCCTTCTGAGTCAACTCACAGGACAACATGATGGTCGGGTACCTCGCCCTGTGGGGGGGGGAGAAGTCGGGGTGAAGAAACTCGGCCCGAAGAGACCCCGGACGGATGAAGCCCTCCATCTCCAGGGCGTAGGAAAGCGTGTTCTCACCCTGCATGCATGCGTTGTACATTCGTTTGTTCATTGTGTTCGTTCAAAAAGCTAGAGCAGCGCATTTCACGAAAGTGAAAGTACGATTGTCGGCAAAGAAGACCGAACGCAGCCTGCTGCCTCCTATACTTGGAAATCTACTCAGAACACCAAGATTCAATCGAGACCAGGGGCACAGCACCAGACAGGAAAATATGAATTTTCTGAACCAACTGGCTTCGCTGTTCACTCCATGGAAAGAAGAGGCAGCCGAATAAATACCCGAGAAAAAAGCAAAGTTGCGGGAAAGGAGAAGGTACCAAGAAAGCAAGGAAGCGGGGGAGGAGAGGGTACACGTTGTTAAAAACCCGCTCCACCAAAAAGCCACAGATGCACACAGCAAGGACCTATGTTACCCACTCACTCCCCCAATCCACTCACTGACCGCCAAATTGAGGGTGAAGCACAGAAGGTCCGCAGCCGACTTGAACCTGCGCAAGGCAGCGGAGTGCGGGGAGGAAGGGGGAAGAGTAAAAGAGTGAGCCACGCAGATTGCGGAAGTGGACAAGAGACGCCAGAGGAAGAGATGGAAGACAAACAGACACACACACACACACACACACACACAGAGAGAGAGAGAGAGAGAGAGAGAGAGAGACAGACAGACACACACACACACACAGAGAGAGAGAGAGAGACTGACTGACTGACTGACTCATGCGCTTTGTAGTCCTTTGCCTTCATGGGAAGGGGCCACGCAGCAGCGAAGTGTGGGGAGGTAGACTCCACCACCATCTGCACACAGACAAACATTTTCCAAAGGGAAGGAATGTTGACACAGACAAGCAGACAGAAAGGAGCCACGTTAACCCCCCCCCCC